>JABCMI010000007.1:11800000-12021734 GCA_026261945.1 Hirschfeldia incana
ATTATATATTTTTCATTTTGAACTTCGAGCTAAAAAAACTGGCATTTGTTTAAAGATAGCTTATTACTAATGTATTTGATGCGTTTGATATTCACATTTCACATATACATATGCTTTGCCATTCAAATCCAATTTTTTTTTATAATACTATAGTTTGGACTCATATACCCATCTAAAAAAATTATAATGTTAACTTTTTATTTATTTATTATTTTAGTTGAGATCTCTATGTATTTATATCATGCATGTTTCTTTTGGCCATGTGAATAAAATAGCCCGTTTTGTTGAACCGATATTTAGCAATTTTGTGTATGTCACTGTCGTCCCCCGTCCTCAGTTTGGCGGGCTCGAGGACATGTTTTCGAATACTCCGTCAGAGCTAACAAAACAATCCGTCAATGAAACTTAACGGCGTTAAAAATTGACTGTGTGCTTAGCTGGTAGACACATCGGTGAGACTAAGCACCAGCTGGCGTGATCAGTGTTTGCATTTATCTCCATTTTTTGGCCGACTTCTTTAATTTACAATCTTTCTATTTTCCTTGTTTTTATTTTTGTTATGTTTTTAAATATCCTTTTATTTTTATTTTGTATTGTATTTATATAGCGTTCACCGGTTGAAGAAAAATAAAATCGTTCTGAAAACCTTTTTTGACATTTCTTTAGAAAATTATTTGAGAGTGAGAGGCATGACCTGATATAATATGCATGTATACTGCTTTAGTGCAATGTATGTAATCAGTGGTTCCGTGGGTTCGAACGGTACGGAGCAAATGAAATTGCGCGATGGTCTACAAAATTAAAAATGAAGTAAGAGTACTAGAAAGTAGTTATGAGTATTCATTAGTTTTGTTTAAGTGAATTAAAATAGTAATCCCGAAAGAGAAAAGATAACTATGACAGGCTTTTCAAAGATACCCGTTAACAAAAACAAATAAATTGCCAGCTCTGAACTAAAGGGTTTTCATACTAAATATTTGTATTTTGTTCTTTTCATGAAAACCTCTTTTTCATCTCTTCTTAAAATCTCAACACGCAACGCAAGAACTAGGCTTGTAATATTCGTTTCATTTAAATACGAATAGGCTATTCTATTGTGACACAGGATTACTTTATATGCGTATCAGTTATAAATTATAATAATATAAAATGTTATAAATATTACGATAAATATGGTGGCTTAAAGAAAAGGTTATGCTGGCTTGATACATACATCTTACTTCACAGGACGATTTTTATGATGTAACTTTTTAATTACTTCTTGTGATCTTTGTAAGTATACATACCTAAGCAATTACCATCGCATTTTATAAATTGGTTATTTGAGCGGCAAATTTAATGCTAGTGGTCTGTACAACGCCCCTAGAAATGGGTTTGACAAATGAAATATGCAAAAAAAAATATTAATAAAATAATTTACATGTCGTGCATTGAATATAGTACGAAGGTTTAGTGCTAAATTCTAATAATAGCCTGCTTATGCTATTGTATAGCTTGTGATTAATAAATGTTGAAAGAACATTAAATTTTGATAGAGTAACATTTAGGGAACATGAATGAACGTGCTTGAATCTGCATGCCTTGACATTTTGGGGAAAATGAATTAACCATATAAATAATATATCACGTCAGAGGCTATTGATAAATGATCATGTTAGAGCCGAGGTCGAACGCATTTCATTTACTAGATGCTTCATTTTCAAAATTACACTTAACAAATACCATGTATAATATAAATACATTGATAGTTCGCTTTCCTCAACATGAAGCGATATATGATAAATATTCCTTTTCATATACGAAAGTCTTTAGTAACAAAAGTGTGTGTTTCGAATAGTGTGTTTTCGAAACTCAAAGTCAACTTTTTTTAGTCTACGTAAAGTTATATAAATGAGTAATAAATAAAAATTAAAATTCGATGTGAATCGCTGTATTTGTCTGTCTCAGCGACAAGCAGCCGTGAGGACACGAGGGTGAAGAAGAGAGGAGACTCGTGATGAAGATCAATGTCATAATCTCAGAGAGGGGTTTAGTAATCTGTAACTAATCAAAGGTTAATCACATTCATAACAATATCTACATTATTAAAGTAGAAGTACAAAATCGGAGTGTTTGGTTACTTGAATAGCCTATTAAAAAAATTTAGAGTGTTTGGAAACTTTGATTATAGTCATTAAAAAGTAGTGGGCTTAAGTAAAAAAATAATGAGTTTAAGTAAAAAAGTAGTAGACTTAAGTTATTAAGTTTTTAAAATATAATATATGTAATTATTTAGTTTTTATATTTCATATTAAGTTTTTAAAATATAATATATGTAATTATTTATATGATGATACATATAAATACTATTACTTATATGATTAATTATATGATGGTACATATAAAATACGATTAATTATTTGATGAAATTATATGATATATAATAACGACCAAGGATGGGTTTTCGGACATCCATACGGGTTTGGTTCTGATCGGTTTGCGTTTCGGGTTTTCAAGGTCAAAAATTTCAGTCCTATTAGGATGATTCTAAATTTTTGTTTGAGTTTGATTCAGATCTTTGAGGGGTTTGGTTCGGGTTTGGATAGGCCATTTAAATTATTTAAAAAATTTTAAATCACTATATATTTTAAATTTCTCAAATCTATAAATAAAATAATATATTCCCTATAAATTTAAATAATATATGTCAGAATACCTAAGCTTAACATATCAATTGGCTTGATTTAAAATTTTGGATACAAATTCAATAATTATTTTAAGTATTTTTGGTGATTTTAGTATACTTTAGCTATTTCAGATATTTATTTTGACTATCTATATATATTTTCAAGTATTTTAAACCAATTTAAAAATATCATTCTTGATGTTTTATATACGTTAAATATAAAAATAATTAATATATGTAACTATATAAATCTATTTTCAGATAAATTGAGGTACAAGAATACTTCGGTTCGGATCCGATTCGATTATCTAACTAATAAAATTTTGAATAATTCGAATATTTAATCAATTTATGTTCGGGTTTGGTACTATATTTTCGGATTGATATCGGTTTTGTTCCTTGGATTCATTTTGCCAAAACCCTAATAATTACATGAAAAACAAATATCATGATATTTTTTTCAAAATATACATCCGTGCAGATGCGGAGATCAAAGATTATAATCATTTATTTTAACAACAAGCCAAATAAATATGTCGATTGGGAGATAATAAAATAAAACCATAGAAATACATAGTTTACCAAAAACATTATATGTGTTGAATTTATTATAAATAAAGTTTTAATAAGATAAATAAATTCAATAATTACAAAAAAATAATAGATTTCATAAAATAAAAAATATTATCCGCGCTTTCGAAGCGCGGATCAAAATCTAGTTATTTTTATTTCACCTTCATTCTTTTTCTTCGCCCATTTCTATTTATTATTTACAAGATCTGTTTATTTTCTTCTTCTTCTCTCTCTCTCTCTCTCTCTCTGAACAGTACTTGGCTTCTGAAAAGAAGAAGCCATTGGATTTAGCTTTAGAACATTAGATCAGAAGTACGAGGATGTCTCATTCTAGAAGGCTTTCGTTAGAACCTGCCATAGACTCATCAACTACTTCAAGAAGGTTTCGCGACTCATTGACTTTACGGAGAGACGATGACGTCGTCAACAAACCAGACTTCAGAGAACTCGATCTCGGCTCTCCTGTCTCCACCTTAATGCCACGTGTCTCCTCCTCCTCCGCTGCAGCGACTCCCACCAGCAGCTCCGGCTCGTCGGGCTCTGTTTCCGGCAAACCGTCGGCGACTTCTTCTCAGATTGGCAAAAGCCACTCCGGCGAGATTTCGAGATCCGGAATGCCGACGGCGACGACCCGGAATCTTAAACCGGGTCACAGAAGATCATCTTCCACCGGAACGCCGTTGATCTTCTCCGGCTACTCCGGAGCTAGTCACAGCTCCGGCGCGACGTCCGCAGTGTCTCCGAGTCCGACCGTTTTACCCGCCGGCAACATTTGCCCGTCGGGTCGGATCTTGAAAACCGGAATGGCGACCCGGACCTCGGCCAGAGCCGAGACTCTTTGCACAGGAACCGGAAACTACGGTCATGGGAACGTCGTACGAAGCGGCGGCGGAGGAATCACCACCGGAAAGCCGTATCACGCGGCGGCGGCGAACGGTGAAAGTCCGGAGGAGCTGAAAAGGCTAGGCAACGATATGTATAGGAGAGGAAGATTCACCGAAGCTCTGTCTCTATACGACAGAGCAATCTCATTGTCGCCGGAGAATGCTTCTTACAGAAGCAACCGTGCGGCTGCGTTAACGGCGTTAAGACGGTTAGGAGAAGCCGTTAAAGAGTGTCTCGTAGCTGTAAGGCTGGACCCTTCGTACTCTAGAGCTCACCAGAGGCTCGCGTCACTCTATCTCAGGTAATGAATCTTGTTGTGTTTGTAAGTTTAAAGATTGATTGATTGATCGATCTTTTGTGTGTTGTTTTAGATTGGGTGAAGCTGATAATGCGAGGCGACATCTTTGCTTCTCCGGTCAATGTCCGGACCAAGCTGATCTCCAGCGGCTACAGACGCTGGAGAAGCATCTCCGGAGATGCTGGGAGGCTAGGAAGATCGGAGATTGGAGAACCGCGATTAAAGAAATCGATGCAGCCATTGCAAACGGTGCTGATTCGTCTCCTCAGGTCAGAGATCATCGCTTTTTGCATTTTGCTTGTAGAGATTGTTTACTAACAGTGAGGTTGATTGGGACAGCTTGTAGCATGTAAAGCTGAAGCCTTGTTGCGTCTTAACCAAATAGAGGAATCAGAGTTCTGTCTATCTTGCATTCCAAGACATGATCATGATCATCACAATGCAAAACTCTTTGGTATGGTAGCTGAAGCTTATGTGCTCTGTATCCAAGCCCAAGTTGATATGGCATTAGGAAGGTGAGAGCTTTTTTTGAAACTTTGCTATGTTACTTTGATTGATTCTATTTTCAGTGAGTGAGTAGAGATGATAGGTTTGTTTCAGATTTGAGAACGGTGTTGTAAAGGCAGAGAGAGCTTCAATGTTAGATCAGACCAACCCCGAGCTCGTGTCGGTTTTAAACAATGTCAAGACGGTTGTTAAGGCGCGTAGTCTTGGTAATGAGCTGTTTAGTTCAGGGAGATACTCTGAAGCTAGTGTAGCTTATGGAGACGGTCTTAAACACGACGGTTCCAGCTCGGTTCTGTACTGTAACAGAGCAGCGTGTTGGTATAAGCTTGGTTTGTGGGAGAAGTCTGTTGAAGACTGTAACCAAGCGCTTAAAATCCACCCTAGTTACATCAAGGCACTTCTAAGAAGGGCTGCTTCATATGGAAAGGTAAGATTAGAACTCAGTTTGATCAAGTCATTAACAGTGAGTGTTTGAATGAGAATATTTGTTTGAATTATAGCTTGGTCGATGGGAAGATGCGGTTAGAGACTATGAGTTTGTGAGAAGGGAGCTTTCAGGAGACAGTGAAGTTGCAGAGTCTCTAGAGAGAGCGAAAACCGCGCTGATGAACAGAAGCCAAGAAGCTAAAAGCATAGGATTTAACAACGAAGTTGAAGCAGTTTCAACTTTGGATAAGTTCAAGAACTCAGTTTCACTTCCTGGTAAAAGTTTAAACAGAGCTGATTTGTCTATTAGATTCTTGTATCTGTTTTGCTAAAAATGGAAACATTCTTCTTCAGGTGTCTCTGTGTTTCATTTCAAATCATCATCAAACCTAAAATGCGAAGAAATCTCTCCTTACATCAACACTTTATGCCTCCGGTATCCATTAGTACATTTCTTCATGGTAAGACCAATCACAGTTTCTTTTTAAACTCGTCTATGTCTTTCAGTATTCTAATCAAGAAATTGAAACGTTATTAGGTGGATGTGGAGGAGAGCTTGGCGTTGGCTAAGGCAGAGAGTATCAGGAAAGTTCCAACGTTAAAGATATACAAGAATGGAGAGAAACTGAAGGAGATGATTTGTCCAAGCCACCAGTTTCTGGAGGACTCTATAAAACACTTCCTCTTATAATTTGAAAAGCCTCTCATTATCATCATCACCATCACCATCACCATTCTCTGCTTTATTATAGCTTGATCCCAAGAGGTTATTATTTCAAGACATCAAGAGAAGAAATCTTATGAAAGATGGGACAGAGCTATTCTATCATTCAACAAATTGTTCATTCTTTTCATATAATTGTTTTTGGAGTTTGACTCTGCTTGATTTGGCTATATTGTTAAACTGAGTAAATGTTCAAAAGTATTCAAGAAATGCAAGCTTCATTGTCAGTTCAGTTTTGGCTTGTGGTATGAATATGCAGTTGAGATTTTGGGAGCCAAGAACAATTTAGTAAAAAAATTAATAATTCGTTTTAATAATCTCGGCGTGTATATAATAACTCTTCAATTTTTTAATAATTTAGGGCTTATTAATGTTTCATTTCGCTATGCGAAGAATCAGCTTTGACAATAGATACTGATCTTTTGCATGCTGTTAATGATAAAAAGAGCTGTGGAAGTAACTTAACATAATTATTCTGCTCTACTGTTTGGTGTGGTTGATTCAACCAAAACAGAGCATGAACTAGAGGAAGAAAGAAGCAGGAATGAAGGGATACAAGATTGGATCCTTAGGAACAAATAGTAAGAGAGAAGAGCAAGCGGTTAAGAAGACAGTACTGGATAAAAATCACAAATAAGAAGACAGTTTCCTGAAACAGGCAACAGGAAGATACAATACACTCAAACCGGAGAGTACAACATAGACAATAATGATACAGGGAACAGAAGAACTATATGTTTCACAATTATTCACCGCGCATTTAGTTGTTCTTGAAACATGTTTGTCCATTGCTGTTGCTGCGGGTGCACACATATCAGATCACTGCATCAACGAGCAAACAAGATCTGTTATCAGAATCAACTTACTCTAATTCAAACCTAGCAAAGGAATCTCCTCTAGTTTACCTCTGCATCGTCTCCACCTGCACCTTGTTTAGCAGAACCATTCGTCTTATAGGCATCATCTGCTGCACATATATCAAATAAAAATTTGAAACCAGCAGCTAAATGTGAATCATAATGAAGCAAGGAATTAACTTCATTGGTTCCAATCAAAGCAACACCACATAAAAGAAAGAAATAAAACACACTTAAAGGGACACATTATTGGACATCATAATGACTTTGCTTAAGTAAAGAACTATCATCACCTCCTTCTTCAGGGATGTCAGAAGTCCACAAGGTCAGATTGTCCCTAAGGAGTTGCAAAATCAAAGTGCTATCTTTGTAAGATTCCTCATTCAGACTGTCAAGCTCTGAGATAGCTTCATCAAACGCCTGCTTAGCAAGATTACATGCCCTGAATAGCAAAAAGAAAAATATTCTCAAATCCCTGGAACAACGAGCCTTTTTATGTTCTTAGTACAAATCTCTAAAACCTTTCAGGAGAGTTCATGATCTCGTAGTAGAAGACAGAGAAGTTCAATGCCAAACCCAATCTGATTGGATGTGTAGGAGGGAGTTTAGCCTCAGCAGAAGTAGTAGCAATCTGTAAACAAAAAAAAAAACTCAAACATAAAGCTACAAAAAAAAAACAAAATGTATTAGACCAGTCACAAGTAGAACACCTCATAGGCTTTCAAAGACTGATCAGCAGCCTCTTTCCTCTCATCCCCTGATTTGAACTCAGCAAGATAACGGTAATAATCACCTTTCCTGCAACAAACCAAACAAAATCTTCAGATACATATAAACATTAAATGACCCTTACTTATAACATTCGGTAAAGAGAATTACATCTTGTTGAAGAAGACAGTTGATTCACCCTCGGTAGCTGATGGGATCAGATGCTCGTCTAACACAGACATTATGTCAATGCATATACTTGTGAGTTCTAACTCAACCTTCTCCATATAATCTTTGATCCTCTTTACATTAACATCGTTCCCTTTCACCGCTTCTTTCTGCTCGATCGACGAGAAGATCCTCCACGAAGCTCTCCTCGAACCGATCACGTTCTTGTATCCAACAGAGAGCAAGTTCCTCTCTTCCAACGTCAGATCAACGTTCAGCTTCGCAAGGTTCTTCATCGACTCCACCATCTCTGTGATAAAAATAAAAAGAATCAAACTTTCAATACGTATCTGGAAACATATCGATACCCTTGAGTTCAATTCCTTAAATGATACGTTAAAGAGGGAGAAGAAGATGAAGAAGATTTGTTTACCTTCATAGCGCTCAGCTTGTTCAGATAGCTTAGCGAGGTAGACGAAAGTGTCACGCTCTTTTGCAGATTCCATGGATTTTGAAATCACAAGTATCAAATTCTTCAAGCTTTTACTCGACTGATCCGACCAGACGAAAAACAGAACAGAGAAAGAGAGGTCTTTGAGCTGCGCGTAGGGATAAAACCGTAATTAACTCGTGTTTAGTGGGCGTAGTTCGTGTCTGCAAGTGATTTTATGTCATTATAATATTCCTTGTGGGGTTCTCTGGTTCTTCTCTAACCCAATTATATTGTGACATGTCATCAGCGTCTTTCTACCTGTCCACTCATTTTAATAGTTCTTTATCCTTTCCCATGATAATTATATATTTTCTAATACAATAAAGTAAATAAAAATCATATCACAATGCACAAAAAAATTGTTGGCTATTTCACATTGCAGATTTTACCCTTTTTAGAGTCGATATTTTCTTTTGAACCAAAAAAAAAAAAGAGTCGATATTTTTTTCTTAAATCTCTAATATAAACAGAGGAGATATTTGGCTTTTGAGTCTTCAGATACTGGCTTTTAGGTTTTCAGATTTGTGGAAACTTAATCAACCCAATTTTTTTTTTATTAGATGTTTCTTGCAAACTAAAAAGTCTAAATTTGAAACCCACAACAATACTTGAAAAATAATTACGGCGTTTGATAGAGAATTCAAATACCTTATTTTTGGAGTCTACAAAAGATAGTATTACATGAATGCCTCACTCCGAAAATCGATCTGTTCATATTCTCCTTCGTATAGTTGGAGGAGTATTGAATCAGCTAGATTTTTTGTTACCAAATGACTAATCAAACAGGTGGAAACATGATCATTTATATCTGTATGAAATGATTCATGATTCCCAACCATTCGTCAGAGACCAGCAAATAAAAACTAACATAACATTTGTTCGGACTTTACATTGGACCCACTCATCAATCGAGCCACCCAAACTTGAAATTCGCAGGCCATTCGGGCTTTGGTAGAACTCTAAAGGGGGTGTAATCAAATTAACATTTGAGGTGATTTGATTTTTAATGAAGTTTTAGATGATTTCAATAAGTTTGAGAGATTTTTGTGATTTTTGTTAAACCACTCTAGAATACCACCTAAAACAATGAGATTTGTGTTTTATTTTTTTAACTAACAAACTCCACTCAAACACCTTAAAATCACCTAATAACTTTAAAACTTCACAACTTAAAATATTTTCAATAACAGGGGATTTCAGAGTAGTTCACGAAATGTCAAGTTCAATAACAATGAATTTTAAATGAATTTTTAAAATTCATGTTTCAATAACAGTGGATTTGTCATTTTAATACAAATCATCTAAAACTCTCAGTTAAATACACCCCCCTAAATTTCCAAAATTATAGAAAGCATACCAATGAACAAGATCCATACAGTGGATAGGGATGAATGACATTTCATTAATAATGAAAAATAGACTGTCAAAATCATGATATCAGATCGAATAGGTCTACCCAGATAAGAAAAATCACAAGAAAATTTTGGACCTACAGTGAATATTTTGAAAGCATTATGCTGGTAGGTACAGTGCCCGGGCACCAACAATAAATCATTTCTTATGGCAATTGGTATCATGATGTGTAACAAAAAAAAAATTGAAAACGTGAAGAATACAAGGGGATATATGTTGTGCAAGAAACCGAGCTTCAAAGGAATCAATAGACTATGTGTTTTTTTAATGTCCTCCAGCACGTCAAGTGTAGGCACTCTCACAGATACCATCAAATCTGACTATCTTCCCAACCAGCTCTCTCTTCACAAATATGGATCATCTTTTTGGAGAGTTCTCCTAAAAATGGATGATCACCAATTTGCTTAGATTTTATGTTACATTTGGAAAAGAATGAATAATAAAGTTTTTAGCAATCTGAACATTAATCCTAGAGAAACACTCAAATTGGCGGAAACATAATCAACACTTTGGACAGACGCACATGTCCTAAATACCCAGCGGGAAGTGCAACATGCGGAAGCTAGGATCTTACCTTAATTCCAGGATGATGGTGTTTTATATATGGTTCGTGGAAAGATAAGAAACTTTATTTAGGAGAAGGATGGTATAGCACTCTCGAGGGTTTTGATAGACTGATGGGGGTTAGAAACATCAAGAAAAGTCTCTTACCTCTTCACTCGGAGATGGGGACACTAATATGGGCAATAAAAATGTATGAAGTACTTACACCAGTCTCATGTTGCCATATTAATCAGTTTATTGAACTCATAATTCATTAGATACTTTTTATGAATGCCAACTAAATATCGTAAATAAATTGTTAAGAGTTATCTGGAAGACATCAAAATTCTAAAGGAAAAATTTATCAATTCCGAGATCATTGATGTACTGCATAAGAAGATTTTAAAGGCGGACAGTTTACTATGCAGTGTCAGAAAATAACCGTCTTTTGTCGTGTACAAGGATGTAGAGTTACTAATTTAGTTTACAGAGTCAGTATAAGTCTTTTTTATTGATGACAAAAACTCTAGTAAAACGTGATTTATCATTAATTATACAGATTAACAAAACACATATACAAAATTTTCAACATGATAAAAGTAAAATTGTATGATGTGAATCTATACTATTATTTGCGAAGTAAATTTTTACAATGAAGCTTTCACGTTAAAAGTTATACTGGCTAATATCGTTTATACCCTTTAATGAATAACTAGGTCTCGATCCGCGCAACCGCGCAGATGTTTGTTTCCATTTATTTTTATATAAACATTTTGTTTTCATTTCTAAATTGGTATATATTATAATATATATGAGGTGTATCTATCACTTTTTAAAACATACTAATTATACCGTAAATTTATTTTCTTAAAGAATAGGTTGTTTCAAACTTTCACATGCAGTTGTATCTTATTCTATATTTTTTTGGATTGTTATTTCATTATTTAACTCGTAATTATATATAAAGATTGGGAACATATTGTTTTACTGTCACCTCCAAAGACATTGTAATATTTCACAAATTTTTTTAAAGTTTTTATAAAATTAAACTTTTAGTTTCATAGATTTAAATTATCAAGTATATTTAAGGTTGTTCAAAAATTATAATATTAGAGTATATTTGTTTTCCATCAAATAATTTTTTCAAATTTCTCATGTGTTTGTTTGTTCTTATATATTCTTTTGTTTGTTGGATTTATATTTTATTATTGAACAAAATAAGATAAATATAATTTAGAAAATATTAAAATATTATCATCTCCAAAATATTAAAATATTTTCATCTCCAAAAATATTAAAAGATATAAATAGTTTACATGTGTCAAGTATTTTTTAAAATAAATCTAATGGGTCATATACATAAATTAAATAATGATTGTAATATGAGCCACAATAGTCTATGATCCAATTAATAAGTCCATTAGGTTTCAGTCACCTAACTTTTTCCGGGAACAAAACTAACTTTTTGTGATAATACACGCGACTTTTTTCGTTCAACAAAACTAAGTCAGACGAACTTTTTTCGTTCACTTGAATCTAAACGGAAGAAGAATTTAAAGATGATCACTAACTAACGCTTATCTACAAAGGTTTAGAGTTTATTTTTAATTTATCTAACAACCGATTACTATTTAAGATGATTTTAGGGTATTGTTATGTTTAATCGATAAGGATATAACCGAATATAAATTAGAAAATATAGGAGCCATACATATTTATAAATGATATTAATGATGCTGTTATGGACGATAAATGCAGATTATTCTGATTATGTTACCTTAAATACGGGAACAAATAAATATGTGAGTTTGATTTCCAAATTTTAAATTAAATTCGTAGATTTTTTTTTAGTTCTAACCGAATATGTGATAACAGAATATACACTAAATACGTATCCTATCCTTTTTTAGTTATAACTAATTTGATAAATATATGAACAATAAATATGTGAGCTTGATCTTCAAGTAATATAGTAGATTTGTAGAATATCCTTTATTAGTTATATCCGAATATAAATTAATCTTTAATTAATTTGAATTTCAATATAATTGTTGTAGATACTATTGTTGCAAGTGAATTAATGCTTTTAAATCAATAAAATTATGAAAAATATAACAAAACATCAGCGCGTAAATAAAATGACGTTAAATATTATGTACCAACTTCATCTTCTCCAAATTTATCAATGTGTTTCATAACTTATTAACAAAGGTTTAGAGCTTATAATCAAATAATCTTTAGTAAATGATAAGACAACTAAATCAATGTATGAATTGGAATGTGTCGAATTTCTCGAAATCTAATCTCTTAGAAACAAAAGTTAAAATGCGTTTGAATTAACAGACTACGATTGTTAGCCTATATCTAACAATTCATAGAGGAATTGCCAAAGTACTTTGTTTGAGCGACATACTTTTTGATCAGAGGCAAACAGTGACAGTTCATATGGTATGTCAAGATTCGAAAGAGACCAGTCTGATTATGATGGAGAATTAAAGGTTGATATTCAAACTTCCATGTCGGTGATGAAGGAGGAGGAGGTCCATACACGAATGCACTTCGGGATGAAAAGCCCACCAGAAAATTTTGGTGATAATTGCCTCTTTAAGGAACTACATCCTCATTTCAAAATGATCGAACCTCTTATCACGTTAGTTTCTGATTGTATTCCAATCAAATAGTATTTGATTTCTTGTATTAACAGTCTCACTAGATTTTGACCCGCGGTTTCAAACCGCGGGATAATTCGAAACAATTCAAATTTATTTAATATAAATTTGTATTTTATTGTATCTACATTTGGATTTTATAAATGAAACATTATATTAAGTATTTTAAAATCCGTCCCGACCCGCTATTAAATCGACAAAATTTCTAGTGTCATAAATAATCCGGTTTAGTTTTTAATAAAAAAATATTTAAAGTTCCTATAAAATCCATAATAACAGCTAATACTCAGGATCTGACTACCGGTTGAACTGATAGATGACCCAATATGCAATTCATTTTGACTTAAATTATTATTGTTAGAGTACTCTAATATATATTCATGAATGTTTATATGAATGATGGATGTATAACGAAAGAGATGTTCCAATTTTAATACAATTTTTAGTCAAACTAAATTTTCATCTTGTTGTAAGCGTAATGGATCAATATTTGAGAGAATGCATAGTAAAAATTAAATATATTTGAGCATTAACAATTTACATAAGTCTATTACAATTTACTGATTTATGTTTGTAAATATAATTTTCATTTATTTAGTAAGTTTACTTTTGTTAGTCACATGTTATTAGATTTTTTGATGTTTTGTTTATAACTTATTTTAAATTTAAAAGTTAATTTCATTAATCGCATTAATTTTGATATATATTTTTTATTATATATTAATTTTTATTTATACTTTTCTTATATATATAATTATATTTTACAACTAATTAAACTATTGACACATACTCTCTTGCATCAATTTATGTTTTAATGTAGTGTTTTATGATATAATTGTGTTAATATATTTGTTGAAATAGTTAATATTTGATAAATATATTGCATGCGTTTGGATAACCCGTAAAACTATGTTCGTAAAAATTTCAATAATAACATGTTTCATCGTATACTATATATTAATAGTATCGAACTATTACTATTTTTATCATATATATATATATATATGTCTAATTTTAATACTCTAAATATTAGAGTTATATTTTTATATATTTAGTGACGGTTTTGAAGAAATTGTATTCTTTTTTTGCATTTGGATTAATGTATAGCTGTATATATACAAATTAATAGACATATATCATTATTTATCACATTAATAATTAAAATAGAGTTAATTATTATTAAATTTCGTATTAATATAAATTAAATTCATTAGTTTAAAAATATAAATTAGTTAGTTAGCTCCTTAATTTTTGGCATGATGTATATTTAATATTAATTAAGTTAAATAAAACTAATTCAAAGTTAAAAATAATTATTTTTCAATAATAAAAAGTTCATATGATCATGTGGATTATAAATATAATAACAAAATTAGTTGATGTGATTTAACATTATTTTATTTAGTTATAATTTATTACAATTTATATATTACTTTTGGTTTATTTTGAATAAATTTTAACTTTAGTATTCACATTATACATTTAAATACACATAGATTTTAAGTCTTGATATGTTTTTATTTTATATCATAACTCTTAATTTGTTTAAAATTTTTTAAGAAAAACTTTTTTTAATATATTATGTATGTAGAATGATAATAAAAACAAAAAAAAAACAAAGTTAAGTATTTTCAAATGGTTTCAAGCATAAAACGTTTTTTATATAAATATTTAATCAAACCGATTTTATTTTGCACGTATGTAGGAATCGGTTGCATATCGAATAATATCTCATTATTAATAGATACTTGTTAAATTAAAAGAACATTATATGATAATAATTAATGTATTATTTTAGGTGGACTGTTATAACTTTTTTTTATAGTCCAAAAAGTAGTCGATAAATATTGCTCCTGTTTTAATAGTATTGATGGTTGGGACTTATACAAATATTTAGGATGTCATACAAATAACATCTCTTATTTAATATGACACATGAAAATATTAATGATAGATAAGTGCAGTGTGACCAACTCTAGTAAGTAGTTCATCTTTTTTAAAAAATCACACATGAATGAGAAGTCACAACTTCTGTTTTAATATATTAGATGGTATTTTCATATTTAATTAACCATAATAAAGACAAATTTAATTAATTTAATAATTATCCTTATGGAAAAAAATATAATTAACCATAAGTTATAAACGAAATTCATTGTTTTCATAACTATCCTCATACTGAAAACTTTTATCATATATAAATAATTTGATATTTAAATTATTACTAAATATTTTAAATGTTTAAATAATGTTTTAATTTTGTTTTGCGTAATAAAAAGCCTTATGATGGAATATTTTTTATATATAACAAATTGTTACTTAATTTACTATTAAATACTCTGAATGCATGAACTATAAATTATTATAAAGTTTTTGAATTGATAATGTATATTTATAAATATATAGAAAATTATTATGTCCACACATGCGGGCAAAACACCTATTTTTTATTAAAAAAAATAATAATAATGTAATTATGGTCTGTTGTGTAGTTAACAGTGTCAGGAGTTCTTTTGTAATTTTTTTAAGAAATTCGTAAAAGAATAAAAATAAATAAACACCGTCTACTACTTCTCGGGTCGATATCAGAAACAGATATCTAGATTTTAAGCCCAATTAATCCTGCGTAAAACAGGTCCATGTGTATGTCCTAGCCCACGCGCATCTACCCAATCTCAGCCGAATGTCAAAAGCTAATTGAGTAGGTAGACAGGTCTGGTCGAAATTGATAAGGCTGGGTTGGATCGCAGTCTGATTATACTTGTATCGGGCCGTATAACGAAAACGTACCATGAGTTACTTTTTTTGTGGATCAACCACTTTGACAAAGTATACTTGTCTATCAAAACTTATTCATGTTTATCAAAACCTTCCTTTTTTGTTTAGGGTATATCGAACTTATTGGAAAGACTCAGACTAGTTTAAAAAAAAAGGTATATCTTACGAATAAATCCTCTCTTCGGATTGAGACCTAAACATGACTCCACATTCACACGGGCACATGATGAAATATAGACTATATAGTGGAATGTTTTCGAACCCGAGTTGCTTTATTCTTCAGAATTTGCAAAACAATTTGTGATATGTTTACTAAAACGACCTAGCATCTAGAAGCATGTCTATATGATATTTTTGTGAAATATATTTACAATATGTATTATGTAGAATTAGTTCTTGTAGTAGACTAAGCTATTGTGTCAAAATGGAACAAGGTACTTACCAATTTTAGGTATAAGTTTCATTTAAAAAGTTGATGGACTAATTAACTTGTGAGCAAAATTATATTATGGACAATTTATGACGGGTAAATACTAAATACCAAGAAGTTATTATTCACTTTACCAACATTTTGTTACAAACATAAAATTATAAAGTTAGCGTGGGGGAACGTGACGTGCCCCACCTCCTATACATGTAGATCGGCCCCTGCCTATGGCCACAGCCAATACGTCACAGCTGTTCAAAAACGTCAAATAATGGTGGTAATCGCTCACGGTATACTCACAGGCGAAATGTTATATATTGTTTTGCCAACAAATAATATAGTATAATCAAGAAAAGTTTTCGAGTCTGGCTAGGGTTTAAATACAGCGAAGAGGCTAACATGATCGGATATGGGCACAACCGGTTGAAACCATGGCTTAGACCCCAATATTTTTAATCTTTGTCTTTCACTTATTTTATAAAATTTATCACTTACCAATAGATTCCCTAACTCCTATTACAGGAGCACAAATTCAACACCTGCTAGCATGTGACCGTATAGTACACTAAACTAATTCAAAACTTCTTAACCGAGTCTAAGCCAAGTAGATACGGTTGGAGTGATGAACTGACAAAAAGGGAAAGAAACAATAATGAAAAAAAATGGGGGTGGGTGGGAAGACAGAGGGAATCACAATCAACAAAAAGAGAAGCAGAGAAAATAAATGTGGGGGCATAGGACTAATGCATAAATGTGCCTTTGAGACTGTGACATTTTTGGCAACTCATGCGTGAAGATGTTTGTTGCCCATTGTTTCTTTTCTGAACATGATTTTAGATACGTATCATCTATGTTTAGGGTTCTTTTCTTCTTTTTGTTTTTGTTCTCTACGTGTATCAAAGTAACTTTTCCAAACCAAATGGTGCTCCACATATAATTAGATAGGTTGTCCTATTGATCGAAGGCAAAACTTCAGACACTGACTAGAACATAGTTAATCACTTTATATGTGTGTTTCATGTACATTAGAACAATTAGGTATCTATTTTGACAGTTTGGTACTAGTGTGGTATTGCGCTGTCATACAACACACAACATGAAAACGTCAGTGATGAGTTAGCGACAAAATAAGATAAATGTTTCTTTTAAAAACTAAGTCTAGTTTTTTCGCCGAAATGTGAATTCATATAAATATACATTCTGTATATACAAAAGTAACTTGGAAAAAAATGCGGCTAATTGGTCAATATTGATTTTAGTTTACATAGTACTTTAATAACATAATATCTGATTTTTTTTAACAACATTTCATTAATAACTTAAACTGTAGATGGCCAATACAAATATGGAATTAACCATTGAGGGGGAGAAGATAAAAAAACATGAGCTTCTTTAGAATGTAAACAATGTCTAGACAAAACATCTGCTGCTGCATTCATTTCTCGATTGACTGCCTCCAGAGAACATTCAGGTAAAAGACTCATCCAATGGCGTATATCACAAAGAATATTACCAATCTCCGCAATTATATATTATCTTTTGATTAATAGTATTAGTAAGTTGTATACTATCTCCCTCAAACCACATATGGCGCCATCCCCTTATCCAAACTTGTTGTAAAGCTGACAAGAATCCAATAGCTTCTCCTTGCAACGGGAACCAAACATTATCAATATGAATCCTTCCAGCACATAAAAAAAGGACCCAAACTGTTTCGAATAATCCATCCCACACCAGCCACTCCATTAACTTTATCAAAGCTAGCATCAAAATTACATTTGAGTCAATTCATAGATGGGGGCGACCACTGTGAACTTCTTCTTTGCTGCAGAGTACAACTGATTGTCTGTGATTTATTGTCATACCATTCTAGACAAGTCCGGTTGGCTCGCTGAAAATCTTCCATAGGATGAGAAACACGATGCTGAAACAAGAACTCATTTCTGGATTTCCAAATAAACCATAACATCCAAAATGGAAGTAAACGAGATTGAGAATTACTCCCACTTCGCATAACAGTAAACAACAGCTCTATATTATCTTCCAAACACCCTGTGAATTGGCTATCAAAGAGCCGAACAACGCCAAATTTCAAACGCATGAGGACATAAGAAAAGTGTATGGGTGATTGTTTCTTCATCCAAACAACAACGCTGGCATACAGGATCAAGATTAATACCTCTGGAACAGAGCTGAACGTAGGTAGGAAGAGCACCTGACACAACCTTCCAAAGGAATTGCTGAATCTTCGGTAAAATAACTAATTTCCAGATTTTATCTTTAAGATTCAAAGAGCCTGCCGGAGGAATAATAACTTCCTCATCACGAAGATCGTGTGTAATTGCCCAATAACCAGACTTGACAATATATTCCATATTTGTAGTATACGGCCATACTATCTGATCAGCAGTATTAAATTTAGACATTCTGATTCGCTTTACTTGTTGAATCTCTTCAGGCCCAAGTATCAGAGAGAGACGTTCTTCATCCCATGTTCCTGAATGATGATTGATAAGCTCTGAGACACACATTTCTGGATATAAACATGGTGATAGTATTTTTGATGGAGGAACTGTCTGTAGCCACTGATCCTCCCAAATTCTAGTATTTAGTCCATTACCAATCTGATGAACCAAACCTTTCATCAATATCTGATTATTCTTTTACATTAATTAATCGAACAGGTATTTTAAATTCAGGTTAGACAATGTTATATTAAATCTAATTTTTAACATTAAGTATTCGTTTTCTGTGGCTGACCGGATAACCAAGGATCTATAAAAACATAAAAGCATCTCCATCGGTTACAATCGATAGAAGTTGCTATAAGAAAAAAGATATTATTATTTTAATAATTTATTTACTTTTTATTTTTATGTAGAAACTAAAACCAATAAGAAGTTAGCACATGAGTATATGTTCAGACAACCGTCTCTTAGAGCAACTCCATCAAGGAGTATTTGACACAAGCCACTAACAAAAATGAAAAAAAAAATTAAAAAAGCCAAATTAGCGCAGTACCGCTCACAAAAATATCGCATTAACGATTGCTCCTAAACTTTTGCCTCCACAAGTCATTTTCTGCTTGCATCTTGTTTCACATGTTCTTATCTAAATTATTCAACTGTTTTATTTAAATTTAAATTTATTTATTTAAAATTAACTATTATTATTTTATTTTTAAAGACCTCTTTTCAAGGAACCAACCGATAGTGTTGGTTTTAGAACTGTTATTTTAGAACTTGTCTTTTTACTTTCTCTTAACTTTTCATTATTTTAAGCTTTTTTTTGAAACATGTGTTAGTATACTACCAATAGAGATGGTCTAAGTAACTGGGACATTCATTTTAATAGATTTAAAAACACTGAGATATTCCACAGATTTTGCAGTAGAGTGGTTTTATTATGTGTTTGAGTTGTAGATGATAAAATACAACTTTGTAGATGAAAAAAAATAAAATTTTGACACTTGTAATATCAATAAGCAAATAATGATGGAGAACCTCATTGTTCAGCTAAAACCCTTTTTAGCTACAACGTCCAGCGGTTAGGTGTCTGACTTAGATACTAGCTATAAAAATAAAATAAAAATGGTCACTCGTAATATGATGAAATAAGCAAATAATAGTAACGGAGATTCTCACTGTTCAGCTAAAACGTTGTAACATTAGAAGCATATGACATGTCTCCGCCAAGGTATACAAAAAAAAAAGTGAGAACTGAAAACAAAGGAATAAACAGTTATATGAAATAAAAACTATTGCATACAACTTTGGGTTAAATTCCATTGGATTAAAAAAAAATTCCATTGGATTATAGTTGGAACTTGGAAGTGACTCTAATTAACGTCCGATTGTTAGTTTCATTTTTACCGTTTGCAATTTGGGCTAGTTGTTAGTGTGCTCCCGCAATACTAATGTTATGTGAGCTTACAAGAATTCATTACCGAACAAAATCTCCGTGTAAAGACGATACCGTACAAATGAAAATAGTGACATTGTAAGAAAAAGACGAACTACGTTTAAAGCAACCATTGAAAGAACCGTACACAGTCACTATATGACAACCAAAATTTTCAATTCAAGTGATAAAACCATAATGAACGTTAGGCAAGGTCGATGGCACTTAATTTCCTATACAGGTTTAAATATGTAATAGAATCTTTAAGCAGTAACCAACTACTATAGACGCACATTATAACTTTACATGTGTTTTTCAAAAAATTGTATCTTTCTTTTTTTTTTCAAATGTACTAGGTGTTTTCCTACACCATGTGCAGTAAGAATATATTGTATTTAAATATTAATTAGTACATATTTTGTTATCTTAAATTTTTTTACATTTGATTTGGGGTGAAGGATACCATTTGGTACATTTAGGTTCATTTATGTTTCAATTTTTTGTGAGTTCGATCCGGTTCGGATCTGCGGGTTCGTTTTGATCGAGTTCCGTATTAGTTCTCTAAATACCAAAATTTTGAAGCCATTCAGATATCTAACAAATTTATACTAAAGTTTTGTACTATTTTTTACATTATATTTGGTTTGGTTTCTTTTTCTAGTAATTTTTGTCCACGCCTATATTTTTTATCGTAACAATATACATACATATATATATATATGTATAATATTAAGATCTCAATAATTTCTCTTTGAAAAACTTGAAATTAAATATTTATATTTTTATATATTAGATAATTTAATTTAAATGATACATATATATATATATATATATATATATATATATAATAAAATTTCATATTCATACGATTTGTGATCAATTGTCCTTTGTTTGAACAAAAAAACAAAAAAACCATTGATCACAATTTTTTTAGTATGAGACTTTTACCATTTTTCGTAATTTATAGATGTTTTAAAAAATTCAAAATATAACATATATATTAAAATCTATTTTTTAACATATGCTTAATGTGATTTTTAAATTTTCAATAATATAAAATTAAACAAAAAAAGATAGAGGATAAATTTATTTTTATCAAATATCTATGATTTATAATCATTAATTACTATATATATATGTTAATCATATTAGGTAATTTCGTAATTTTTATTTAAGGAAAGAAACTTATGTACATTTTATTTAGGAAAAGAATTTAAGACTACAGTAGAACCTCTATAAATTAATAATCTATAAATTAATAATCTCTATAAATTAATAAATTTTGCGGGTCCCAAGTTAGGCCGGTGTTAAATATGACAAAAATCGATAAAATAATAAGATAATAATATTTTAAAAATTTCTATGTAAATATACAGTCCCCTTAAAATCATAAATTAATAATCTATCTATATATAATTTTTATATAAGTACAAATTAAATATTATATTGTTAGTTTTATATTTACAATGAAAATTCTTTATTTTTCTTAACATTTCAACATATTTTGATAAATTTTAGTAAAATTATACCGAAAACCACTTAACAATTCTATGAAACATAAAATTATATATAAAATAAGATAACAAAACAATATGGAGGTCAAATTTCAAAAATTTAAATAATGTACATACTGTAAAATAAAATATTTTCTTTTTTTTTATATAAATAAAAATATTCAAAAATAGAAAAATCTAAATAAGGAAACTTTTGTAAATTAATATCTCTATAAATTAATAAAATTTCAAAGTCCCAACATTATTAATTTATAGAGGTTTTACTGTATATAGTTAGAAGTTATTGTGAATGATAATTAGATGACATGTGTAATAAATAAATGTTATGTCACCTTTTTTTTTTAAATGACTTGGCAAATATATAATCTAAGAGATCTTCTGAACTTACTTGGGAAAAGAGAGAAGCTGATCTTTTTACCTTTTAAATGCTGATTTAGATCCACAACATAAATGGAAATATAAGGTCTTGCTTCGTTGACCTATATCTACTATGTTAAGAAAGTACGATACGCTGAATAGTTACTGACACCCCAAGATAAGATTAGTTATGTCTTCTCCGTAAGTTTTAGAATGCTTAACTGAGAACAAAGTTTTAAAAGATCAGAAACTACTATGCGTAATTGATACTTATAAAAAATAGTAATTACTACTTAAAAATATGAAGATAAATGAGATTGACATACAGATTTAACAAAAAAAAAAAAAAAAAAAAAAGACATACAGATTTAACAAGATATCGATAATGTGTTACATTTGTCTACGTATGCCCACGTTTGCATTCTTTTTCATGTTTTTTTTTTCAAGCAAAGACACCACAAAGTTTTCCTTAATTTCGTAAAGAAATATGATGCCAAAGTTTTCTTTTTTGAACATGATGCCAAAGTTTCAATGTTTTCGTTTTTCTTTATTATGCAAATTTTCAATGTTAGTTATTCTGATGACATAAGAAACTCAGAACGTTTTCAATGTTTTAAAAACTGTATCAAACATCATAATCTCTCTTTTTAATCAAAATAATACGCATGTTTCATAAATCACAATCTTAGTTTTTCTAACAAACTATAATTAAATCTTCTAGAAGAGTTGAATTCACAAGGCCATTTCAAGAAACTTGTTAAAATTGCACAATGTGTACGTACATTTTGCATTTTAATATAATACACTAAGCTAATTTTATAAATAAAAGTAACCTAGCTAGTTAATTTTCGATGATGTTTAACTATGACTATATTTTCTGAAAATACTTCGTTCTCTAAACTAGAAATTGTATGTCGTTGTGATATGATAATAGAATGCCACCCATATAATAGAATGCCAACCATATTCAAACGAAACAAGACCTAAACATATAGACAACTTGGTAAACACTGAAAAACAATGTTGAAATATTATATCATAAACAGTTATATTTGACAGGTTGGGCAGTAATTGAGTGTGTATATATATATATATATATATCATAACACATCATGTGCTCTTTCTCTCTTTGTCCCCTGCCCGCTTCTCCTCATCTTCAGTCGATGACATGCATGGTATTTAACTAATTTTAGTTTCCTTTAGTTGTCTAAAGCTCAAGAACAATATTTTACAAAAAAATAAAGCTCAAGAACAATACATAAATTTAAAATTCTTGATGGACAAATCTTTGTGATGAATAATGAAAGAACATGGAAATGAGGTTTATCCATTTTTTATTACAAACAAATAATTATATGTATGTCTATTACAGATTGATGGCAATATCGATATAACAGCCGATGCAACCCATTGCTAGTCATAATCATCAAATCAATGACAATGTGAAATTTACTCATAATGTATGATAAATTTAACTATTATTACCTAAACATACTATCAGTTTATGGTACTACCACGATCAATTTCATTTGGTGTCGGCAACCCAGAGAGTTACTGTAGCACCTTAGCTTCAAAGCTTGTGTAACTACACACACACACATATATATATACACACACGTTGCTCCTACGCGTGTGACTGAAAAATGTTTCCTTCTCAACATCGAATCTCCAAGTGTCAGTTTAGCTAATTAGCTATATATATATGCATGATCTTTTTCCATTCTTAAGCGAGTCTTCTTTATTATATCGCCTTAATGTATAATAACACGTTTTCTTGTTAAACGGTGTTCCATTTACTCGTGAATGGGAAATGTCAAAAGAAAACTGTGGGGACAGGTGATCCGGAGTTTTCTTACTTGACGTGAGGTAAAGAGGTCCTCCTACTTCTAAAATTATTACAACTTATAATTTCAAAATCATCATTACAATAAACAATGACTGCACGAAAAGTTTGTAAGATTTTAAATCCTGGTTTATTTGATTTTGAAGGATCGGTTCAATCTGGCTGAACAAAATCATAATTTGTTATTCTGCTCCAGATGTACCTTATTAATTCCAGAATGTTTGAATGCTAATATGATAGCCAATATTTCACATGTATCATATTTTATTTTATCATGTGATTAATATTGATGGACAATTATAGTGGCATTCTATACATATGATAAAGGATTTTCAGATTTGGTTAACATATATGCCTGAATTTTTAAAAAGAAGTTGAAATCTAGTGGTTAACGAGTCATAACCTATTACCTATTCTTCATGAACCAATAAGGGGCAACGATGCTCACCCTACTTTACATCTTGCTCAATTATTTTCACTATATTATTATTATATTGCAAATCATTATAAAATGGAAGAACTAATGTCTAAATCTTAAATTAGGCGTTGATTGGATTTTAGAAAACATTAGTGTGCAATGTATATGGGGAAAAAAACAAGATCCCTAATTAGAATCTATTTAATTATTTAATGAAAAATTCAAATTGACATTGATGATTTGGACCGGTAAAACAAAACTGAATTCCTTTGTCCATTGTCCTTTGTCGTGGAGCTCTTTCCTTATAAAAAATCTATGTTATGATAATATATTGCGTATACTATTAAAGTATGATCCTATTTTTAGCATTTAGGATTCTGCCCTTAGATTTTTATCATATTTATAAGATAATATTTTTATTATTAAATTTGGCAACCAATCAATATTATTTAATACAAAAAGATAAATGACTTCCTAAATAGAAATACAACATATGAAATATATATATATATATTTATATATATATATATATATATATATATATATATATATATATATATATATATATATGATATGTCGATTACTCTTTAAAGTTTAGCTAATCCTAGAATTATTAATTCTAACAACAATTATTATCATATAAATTGATTTTGGAAAATATAAATATATTTAAAACATATTTTCAAATTATTATCACTGAATTTGTCTCATCATTAAAAAAATATTAAAAATATTAAGTATATTTTGAAAATCCTAATAACATTCAGAATGCTCCAAGGTATTTCTCAAAAATACTAACAATATAAATACTAAAATAGTTATATGTGTTTTCTTATCTATATTATTAAAGTTGAAGTACCAATATGAATTAAAACTTGAAATAAATTTTATACATATAATGTCATTTTCAGTCTAAAATATAATTAATTTTAGCAAATGAATTTGTAAAAACATAATAAATATGAATTTCCTTATAAATTATAGGTATTACATTAAATTACATAATATTTAGCTAATTTAGAAGATTGCAATCTTCAAATTATTTAATACTTAATAATTTTTTTTATAAATAGTATATATATACAATCATATCTAGATAATTTAAAATTTATTGAATTCAAATCTAGGTTAAAAAATATTGTGTTTAATTATTTAATTTCGTTTGATTTATGTAGATGCAGTTCACTTTACAATGTAAATTTTCACGTGTATTAATTTTTTTACTAATTTTATCTTATGTGTTTTAACTAAATTTACATTATTTTGAACACACTAAACATGATAGCCGTAAATACTAATACTTTTATACATGAATTAATTGTTTTAATTTTACAATTTTTCAAAATAATAAATCATTGCTTTCAACATTTTTAAGAAAAATTAAATACAAATATATTTTTGTAAAAAATAAATTATTTTAGGTACTGAAAATAAACTCAAACCTGTTAAAATAGATGACCATACAATTTGATGAATCTAAATGAATAAAAACTATTGTGAACTTAAAAATAAATGAGTTGAAACGATCGATGGCATAAATGTATTCGTCAAAAATGAGACGGATATAAATAAGATGGATCTATCATTTTATCATTCTTAACAAAATATTTGATGAATTATCATTAGATTTTTACAATGTATATTGTAAAACTGAAACGCGAGTCAAAATCTAATTATATTATTAAAACGAAATATTTTTGATATTATTTGGAAACATAGATAACAGAATAAATGAAAATTATTTGGAAACATAGATAGCAGATTAAATATTTTATTTTATTTATATATTTAGCTATTCTATTTGTAATAAATTAAGTATTTCATTTTTTTTATTTTTTAATTTATATATTCTACCACTGTATTTAATATCAATTTAAATTAGTTAATTGCAATTGTTGTTGTTTTTGTGATAAAATAAAAACACAAACTGAAATATATAGTATCTATCATATTAAACAATTATTAAATATAATATTACCTTATTTAGTTTAGGCAAATATAAAATTTTATAGAGTTCAATTTCTATGAAAAAATATTATAAAATTGATAATGATTCATAGAAAACTAATGTAAAATTAAAAAAAAATTAATATGTTGTTTCATTTTAAAATATTAATAAAAAATAACAGATTAGTATATGAATAGTATATGAGTAGTACAATTACACCACGTTGCAGCAAGTTATAAAAAATTAGTATAATATTATGTACAAATTAAAAAATTGTTATCAAAACATATATTATAATATATTATAAAAAAATATACTCTACTCTAATGTAAATTACAATACATAAAAATATATACGCTGGAGGCACGGATCAAGTTCTAGCTTATATTTATATTAACAAACTATTTAAAATGAGATCTAAATATTTATTTTATATTTTTTTATCCTTATCTATAAATCCATTTACTTATTCTTAATAAACAATTATACGTAAACAGTGATAACTGATCCAAATTTTGAGATTCACTGCTTTGTGTTACTGATTTTATTGTGTTATATACTACTCCAAGATATGCTCGATAATATATATTTTTGATTAAAAGCACCTCCAAACATAATTAAATTTAGTGTTGAAATTGCACTAAATTTTGTGTTAGTGTCAAGCTGTTTTGTTATCTCCAACCATGACACTAAATATTACACCAAAAATAATATTATATATTATTTGATGTTTTCAGTTTTAATAATTTTTATATTTTTATTATTTAAAATTGATAAATAGTTATTTTATCATAGTTAGATATATTTGTTAATTTTTTGCAATTATATATTCATAAGATTAGTTTACGTTTATATTTTTGGTTTAACAATATTATATCTTTTATGTATTTATTTTATCTAAAATATTATATTAAAAAATACACAATATTAGTTAGGAAAGCATATAAAAATAATAAATTTATTTTAATAAAATTTGTATTAGTTAGTAGTACAAGTTTAACTATATTATAAAAAATGTTATCTTAATGTTTTTTAGTTTAATAGTATTACACAATGTTTTAATTGTTTACTATTAAATTTAATATTATTAATTTTTCATTATTGATTAATTATAAATTAAATGAAGATAATAATCGAATTAAAAAAAAATACATTACAAGATAAAGATTATAACTGATGATAATAATCAGTTGGCGATTACCTACAAGAAAAAAAATGTGTAAGATAATTTAATTACAAATAATAAATTATATTTATGTTTATTACTAACTTGATCTGATTAATATCAATAACTGAATTTTATTATTAAATGTAACATAATAAAATATAAAAATTAATATTTGATGTGGTGTAACACTATTCACTATACACCAAATTTGGTGGAATTGTGTAATTTTTAGTGTTTTATTAGAGATAAAATCACATCAAATTTAGTGTTTTGATGTTCTGTTGGAGTTGGTCTAAAATACTAAAAATGGTAAATTATTCTCCAGAGAAAAAATTTGAAAGTTCTAATAGTCATGCGCGTGAAATCTGGTGTGATACAGATTCAAATTTTAGTTTTTTAGGGATTCACTTTGACCATTTGACCACAAACGCCTGACTACAAACACAAACAAACAGTAATAACTACTCCATGTATTTGATAATAATAATAATAATAATGTTTTAACATAGAGAAAATTAAAATATTTATTTTTATGTTAGATTTTTATAAATTATTCAGTGCAATGTGAGCAGAAAAGAGTGAACCCTACCAGGGCTATTGGAAAAAAAAACATCACTCTATCGGCAAAAATCGATTGGATATTGCAAATATAGATCTAATACAGAATATATCAATGCGATATCAACAGCTCAGTACCGAGAATACGACAATTTTTCTATATTGTTGATATCGAAAAATATGATACTTCTTTGGCTTTTATGGGAGAGTACGATAACTATATACATCAATTACATATGATATAGTGGAAGCATCCTAGCTTAACGGTTAAAGTCTAAAAATTTTTACATCCAAGTTTAGAGTTTAACTCCGGGACTATACAATATATTGTAGATTATTTCAAATCCAAGTTTAGAGTTTAATTTCCGGACTATACAATATATTGTAGATTATTTCAATTCCAAGTTTTAAATTTCGGAATGAACGCAATTTATTAAGTAACTATACAGATTACGGAAGGAATAATTACATGTAACTATGCAAATTATAGAATGAATGATTACAAGAGATTTTTAACATGTTGTAAGTAAATCTGATCAGGCGTGAATCTGATTACAAGAGATTTTTAACATGGTGCAAGTACGTGAATTTTCATAGAACGGCTCAGATAATACAGTTAGGCGTAGATCTTCACGAGACACATAATATTGTCGGTTGTCGAATCGTCTACGTAATATTCTTAATAATTGTAATATAATGATAAATCAGCGCTAAAAAAAAATACAAATAATATATCACGGTATAAGAATATTATATACATAAAATACGGTAAGTATTCTAGTTTCGATATGATATATCACTGTATAAGAATATTTAATACATAAAATACGGTAAATGTTCTAGTTTGTTGACATCGAAAAATACGATACTTTTTTGTTTTGGGGGAAATTCAAACCTTGATGCAAGTGTGGCTCAAGTTCGACTGAGGATACTTTGACCAGTTCAACCTCTTGGCTTGGAATGACCTCAAGTTTTCTTTCTTTTGTATGAATGCAAACTCTTCTCATTTTAATGAAATCCAAATATTTCATCAAAAATAAATAAATAAATGGGTCCGTTTGTCTGGAAAATTAAATGGACTAGCTAAGCGTGTTAACAGTTATTATTAATATACATAGACTAAACGTGATCCATTTTATATAGACTAAACGTTATTAATATATTTATATATAGACTAATTAAACGTGATCCATTTTAATCTGACTCATTGACAACTCAAACCTGATTTCATTCACGAGAACGTTTTTCACATCTTTACCTATGACAATGTGCAGAAGAAAATATTTTCCACATCCGTTAGCCTGACGACGTACGAAGGCATACGTCATCAGCCCTTAATTTTAATCAATGAAATGTTAACATACAAATATAACATACAATTATTTAACTGGCTGTCCGCAACGTTCTGTTAAGTGGTAGGCATTAGGCAAGATATATATATATATATATATCCCTTTTTCAGAAAAATATATGTCTTAATACTTTACCAATATTCAAACTTCAATTAAACCAAAATCATTATTTAGAAATTTTGGGTATATATTCTGGTTTATATTACATGATAGTCCCGTAAAAATGATCAGTTATTTGATGATATTAGTCATTTCAAATTCGGATCAAAGTAGTGTAAAAACTTTCAGAAAAAGAATTCACACTGTAACATTAAGTATATTTTTTAGAGACTAGCCAAATCAACCGACTAGGATAAAGAAAACATAAAAAGGTACCTAACTGGCTTAACACATTTCCACTCCGTATCTAGAATCTCAAATTATAGTTTTTAAGATAAATTCGCGACCATGAGTCGGTATTTTTACTATCTAAACGACAAAGATTCACAATAACAATGAAATAATTTAACCTCTAATCCTTAAATACATAATGAATACTCATAAAGATATTATTATGAGTTGATTCATAACTACTCGTTAATTACTAATTTCATAGGGAAGAAAAGTGGGAGATAATCCAAAAATGTGAGAGACTGAGGAAGAAAGAAAGGAAAATTTGAAACGGGCCCATGACATGCCCTCTAACGTCAACATCATCCTCCAATATTATTACTATTACTTTCACCATTTCAAAAAACTCTTCACTCGACATTTCATTTTTCTTAATTACCTAATTCATCAGATCCACATATAAAACACAAAATGATCCCTCAAACTTCTACCAAACGTCTCCTTCTCTCTCACTGAACAAGATCATATATCATGTCATCTCCTAGAGATAGAGGAAAGAGCTTGATGGAAGTATCAGGATCAGAGCCACCGGTGACACCAAGCCGTTACGAGTCACAGAAGAGACGCGACTGGAACACTTTCGGACAGTACTTGAAGAACCAAAGACCACCGGTGCCCATGTCACACTGCAATTGCAACCACGTGCTTGATTTCCTAAGGTACTTAGACCAGTTCGGTAAGACAAAGGTGCACGTGCCTGGCTGTATGTTCTATGGCCAGCCTGAGCCACCAGCACCTTGCACGTGCCCTCTCCGACAAGCTTGGGGAAGTCTCGACGCTTTGATCGGACGTCTGAGAGCGGCTTACGAGGAGAACGGTGGTTCTCCGGAAACAAACCCTTTCGCTAGTGGAGCAATAAGGGTTTATCTCCGGGAGGTTAGGGAGTGTCAGGCTAAGGCTAGAGGTATTCCTTACAAGAAGAAGAAGAAGAAGAAGCCAACCACCGAGATGCTTGGTGGAAGAGACGACTCTTCTTCTTCTTCCTCCTCTTCCTTCATCAGCTTCTCTTAAGATTCTCATCTTCGTGAAAGACTTTGTGGTAATATAATTCTCCATTGACTATGCTTTTAATGTGTTTGAATATGTGCCTTGGCATTCATTTACATATATATGTATGCATTAGATTTTGTTTCTTGATCTCTTTAGTTGAAACTTATGAAAGAATGGGTTCACTGCTATTAACATACCCCAAATCTATATGCTTATGTTGTTGAATGGTTTCACTAACTAATAATAACATACCCCCAAATATTATATATTTATGCTGGAGAATGGTCTATGTATCAAACCCTAACTAACTGTAGACATGGTCAGGCCTTTGAGAAAGTACTGATAAGATATACTCTCTCCGTTTCATTTTAAGTGGAATTTTATGGAAATTTTTTTGTCACATTTTAATTAATGTTTTCAAGTTTCTAGATGAAAAGTAAATGTATTTTAATATTTTTAATTATTTATATTATGTATTATGATTGTTTATTGGTTGAAATTACTTTAATCAATGTTGTTTTTAGGCAAACGAGAAAGATGAAATAAAACTTTGTAATTTCTTAATCAACGTGCAAAAACCTAAAACACCACTTATTTTGGGACGGAGGGAGTATATTTTTGTTGATGGTTGGTTTCGGATTAAGGGGCCGGATTGAGGTTAGATCTTAGGTTTTCAACTGAAGTAGATCAGTTATTTTGGATGCTTACGTTTAAATCATTTTAGGTCTTTCAGTTAAAAGTAAATTTTAATTATGGAATGATTAGTACATGAGAATAAATGTTTCAGTTTTCTAGCATATCAGACATTAAAATTTTTGAATGGGATGATTCATTAGGTTTTCTGGTACTAAAATGATAAAACTATAGATGTTTTTAATTAAAACCTTCATTTGAAAATGCATTCCATTATAAAGAGAATCCCCTTCAAGGTTTGGAAAACATTTGATTCTCCAAAGATGGATTTTTTTTCTTCATAAACCCCACACAAATTATACCACTGTACAATGGTTCAATGAAGTAATGATTGGGTCTTAGACCGATTCTCTTTAAAGATTTGTGTAGATTATGTTCGCCATTGATGATCAAGGGATAAACTGATTAAGCTTTTTTCCCTTCATTTTATAACCTAAAGAAATTGAGATTTCATGATTGTTCTTAAAGGTTGATAAGGTTATCTTAGAAGAAAAGTTAATACATATATATGACTTTACTGATCATGCTTTTAATTATTGCTATGTGGGTCTTAGGTAAATGATCTAATATGAAAAAGAACTCAAATAAATCTCTAACATTTCAATTCAACCAAAAAAGCCTAATTACCAATTCAACCAATTGTAATTATGATCTCGGAATTTTGAGCTTGGATATACAGCTGTGATAGAATGATAGAGGCTGTTTTACTGCATGGACATTGGGAGTAGTTATGCATTGGCATTTTCTGAAGTTATATAATAGATATATTAGATTTTGTGGGACAGTAAGTTTCTTTTAGATTACACCTAAATCATTTTTTATTTCCTTTGATCTCAGATATAATTTTAATCGTAGGTTACTAGGTATATATATACTTTGCTCGTATCATCTTTGTGAGTCTTCCTTTAGAATTTTTGTCACCACTAACTTTGAAAAGGCTGAAAGTTTGTTTTGTCCCCCGCAAGCCTTTCTTGATTTCGTTGGATGATGCATTAATATAACATAAGTGAAAGAATAAATCTTGAATGAATGGGCATAGCAAAATATTTATATATATTGGGTTGATTTTATTTATATCGAACAAAGATGCATGATCTTTACAGTTAATTAAAATTGACAGGATCAATAGAATATCAGAGAGGGATCAAATGCAAAAGAAGCCTCAAGTCTACCTACTCATGATCAAGAAGTCAACGTAAAATGTAATCTTCAATATATCCTCGGCCCATTTTCATCCATTCCTTCAATTTCATAGCTATCGGTCGGTTATATATCATATATATTCTCTTATTATGCTCTTTTTGATATCTATTATCTTTTTGAATAAGTAAGTGTATAGATTTTATATATATTTAAGACAAGTTTGTTTTGAACTTCTATGTCAGCGTACCTCTTTGTCTTCTATAAGTCCAACATATTGGATTTATTGTGATAACAATGGATAATGGTGGAGTAGCCAAGTTTGATCATTTAATGTTTTGGCATATTTTAACATTTATTGGCTACATAACTTTTACATAAAAAGTTTATTAGAGGATTAGCTTAGAAGAATCTGTGAGAAATGGGGATTGTTTATTAAGGTGTTAAACTTTCAATATTGAGTTGATCATCATAAGCTAGTATTGCATATCAATAAGTTAATTTAACAAAAATACCAAACACCATGTACCATTTATGATTTATCATGATCCCCACAAAAACAGTATGTTACAATATTGGTAGGGAAAATTCTTAAACAAAACAAAGTTGGTAGGGCAGTACAGTCACTAGTCCTTCGAATAATAGTTCATTTTTAACTAGGTATGTATCCGTAAACTCGTATATACCTCTAATTAGCGAAACCTATACCATTCACCTTTACCAACAGAATTGGAATTTGTAATCCTTCAACTCCTACTAGCTATCCCAAGATTCTAATCAAGTTCAACTTTTCGTTGTTATAAGAATTATTATCGTTAATCATTTAAGTATATATTGTGTAAATCTAGTTGGAGTATTCAAAAACAGTTCTAAGGATCCTCAAGAATTTACCTATAACCAAATGAAACCAAATATTAAAACAAATATTCATTATGAAAACTTCCAAACTACAATTCCTAGCAACTTTAGATAATTGCCTTGAAAAGGGTTGGGGTACCAAAAGTTCAAACCCTGGTTAGCAAGAGGTTTTGATAATCAAGTTCGATTCTTAATGGACGAAATGATTTACGCCATGTCATCCATATTAGTAAATAGTAATGGTTGGTTTCCAGGTTCTAGGGAGAGATTAGATACTGGCCCGAACTCCTTTCAGTTTACAAAAAAATGCATAAATTCTAATGGTTGGAGTAGTGAGCCTTTTATAGAGCGTGGCTTGCTACTTAAGTATTGGGAAACCTTTGTGCTTTTTCTTTCCAGTTTAAAGTGGTTTGCTCCACAAAATACAAACCCTATAGACTTTATTCAACAACAGAACTGAGCCCATTTGAGCCTTCAAAACCCTACAACTCATTAGAGAGTGAGGAAAAACAAACTCATGACAATTTATTGAACAACAGAGTTAGGCCCATTAATTATGTTATGGGCTTTAAGAAACGTAATACTCATTTGAAAGTTTTCGTCCGTCTTCTTCTTTGCTTCCCTCCTAAACCCTGAATCTTCACAAAACCTTAAGTTTTCGATCTCTCCAAACTATGATCACCGCAGCCCAGCCGGAGACACAGGCTACTCAGTTAAAGACATCAGAAGTTAGTTCAAAGAGAGTTGAAGATGCAGTCAAAGCCTTTCTCAATTGGAGATGCAGCTTCCAGGGCAAGACGAGGTCGTTTACCTAATCTAAACCCTAAAGAAGACACCAAAGATGATCCGCACTAATGATTATCGTATCGGTCTTCCCGCATCCGCTTATCAACGCTGAGCTCTGTCTTATCATTGACGAAAGACCGAGAGGTGGTCTCACCAAGGACGATGCGATGAAGAAGATCAAATCGTAGAACGTACCCATCACACTAAGGTTCTTAAGCTCTCAAAAATCGACCATTTTAAATCAAGAGGGAAGCTTTTCGACTCCTACTACAAGTTTTTCTCCTATCAGTGTGTGATTCCTCTGTTTCCAGTGGCGGTCGACTTGAATCATAACAACTGTGAGGAGAAGATCGAGAGAGCTTGTGGAGCTTTCATCATGGTTATGATACATTTAGATATGTTCTAATGTTCACTTTTCATCAGACTAATGGCTTCTCATGTTGTTGGTTCTTTATTTTTATTTTTTTTGCTAAAAGAAAGGAAGAGGTTATTTGGTCGTGACGAGGAAACATATTATTATTACATGTGATTTGTTTTCGGTCTACAAAGTTGAGTTAAAACGACTTATTATTCTGATTTTTATGTAAGAATACAAAACTCATATAGAGAAGTACTTACAGGATCTGAATCAAGCCTGACCCAGATCCTGGCTAAGTACTCATCTCAAGAAATGTTTAAGGAAACAGTCTCTACCCTTGAATCCCCTTAAAGTTTGAACTTTATGTCTCTACTATGTCAAATGCCATTACTACTGTCTCCTGGTGATGTAGAGAACAGAGATAGCGAGAGCATCGTGTTGATCCCATCTCCGGAAATTGGTTTTGATCGTTTGAGTGATGATACTTCTCTAGCCTCTTCTTCTCTGACTCTTTTCTCTGGGATCGTCCTCCTAATCTGCATAAGGTTTAACCAAGAGTACAACATCCTCCATTGATTCTACTACCAAGTTGTTCATCAAGAGGGTTAAGCTATACCTCAAGCAGAGGCAGAGTCTTGCTCGCCAAGCTGTCTCGGTCAAGTCCACCACGGACACCATGCAGTTCATTTCCACTTAACCTGTTACACCAGCTTGAAGGTCGCATTACAAAGTTGGCTCCAATATTTGTGAAGACCGTGCCTTGGTTGTGTACCCTGCAGAAATGAATGCAATCTTTTAAGTTCTTGTCCGCGACGAGGTGGTCTGCAAAATCTGAAACTTTTATGAAAATGGATCTTGTGTGACCTTGAAGGAACTGTTTTAGAGTTATAGGCATGTCTTAAACCACCATAAGGGATATCAATCATGTCTAACAAATAGTTTCTTTGTGCTCCCATCCCCATCATAGCTCCAACCTCTGCTCAAAGTCATTTGAAAATTCATTTTCATATCATCAATATCAAGAATCGATTCCAATGAACTCATAATCAGGACCGGATCTAAGCACAACCCATTGAAAAATTAGCTTTGTCCCCAAAATTTATTGAATGTTAATATAGATATAGACTTCTAAATTATGATAATAATTTTTTAACTAAAATTCTTTGTAAAAACTATAACCCCTACATTAGATCAGGCAGATCAAAACGGACGTACCATGTAGAGACGTTGCCTCAAGCTTCTTACTCCGATACATCTAAAAAATCAGAAATATCATAACATTAATTGTAGAAAAAAGAAGAGACAAGAAAAATGAGATAATCTTTGAGAAGTATATTAATCAACCTGCAAGTGACTCTTGACATGTGCAATACTCAATCCTTTCAGATTCATCATCTGAAGAACCATTTTAGGTGTCGCTCCTGTAAACTCATAAACAAGTACAATCATTACAAGTCACAGAGAGAGAAAGAGACTCCAAGAAAAAAAACAAGAATCTTACTGTGTGGACCGCCAAGTCGTTGGACTGCACGGACGAAGGAAAGATGAAGATCAGGGGTCCAACGAAGACGAGGCATGTTGGACCGAACATACTGTCTCACGTTGTTACTACTTGTGACTTGTTGATCTTCATCTTCAACTGATGATGACTCTTCTTCATTGCTCTTCTCCACTGCCTCTTCTCCGTTTAGATCAAACAACGTGGAGCATTTCTCCGACGAAGATATTCCATCCATGTCTATCCGGCGAGCTAGTTTTCTTGGTTAGTGACTAACTATAACTCAATATGTGTATAGTCTCTCTCTATGATCATTTCAACGTTGGAACTTAGCTTCAATAATACATTATGATCAGATATTTATCCCATATATGCATTATTATATAGTCATCTTGTTAGTCATAAACTATAATATAACATACATTTGTATTCTTATCTATGTCATGCATGTTTACGTGTATGTGTATGTGTTTTTTGTGGAAAAGTGTGTTGGAATCTTCCGTTTGGTGAAATCACATTAGTTATTAGGTTTTGCTACATTTTTGTTAACATACCAGAAAAATATCCGCTTGTTCTTTTAATGACAGAGACATATAAACTTATCACCTTTATTTCTAAAAAGAATAAGAAGAATAGTGGTTATGGTGTTTTAAAAAAAATGAATATTAGTCTTCAAGAAAAAATAGACTATATATATAGAATCTTGCTAGTTCTTAAGCTTACGAAATATTAATTCCTTCCATATTAGCTAGGTTGTTTACATTGGATAAGTCACATATCACGCATCTTGGTTACAATAATCAAGTCGATATGACGATATGTACATAGATATATATATATAATTAGCAGTCGAATATTTCGTGTCATTTAGAATTGTAGTTTTGTGAACGAGTAAACAATTCTATCCCGACCAAAACACTCTTGTCTTTATAATCTCTTTAATAATCTCCAGTTAAGTTGACCTTTGCCGGAGACTACGCTTCACAATCTTGTCATATTAGAACGATATTTTCAAAACCACTTTCAAAAACAAAATATAATGAAATCGGTTCATTTAGCCATCGATCTATGCAGATTATTGGAAGTATTCATCTGTATTTAGAACATTTTTTTTTTTGCTTTTCACATTAATATGATGGGAGGGAATCACCCAATATTCCTCTAAACTAAAACATATGTATTTCTTTAAGTCCTGATCTAATCATATATTAAATGCATGACAGTTTTCAATCCCAACGTTTACAATCAAAACTTATAAAGTGAAGAGAAGGGAGCTTTGTCATATAGTTAAGAATGTGACTCCCGAAGATTCTTGGGTTCACGTTTGTACAAATTCACAAGTTGTCTTTATCCTTTTGGTTTTATTATTGTTGACCCCTTTCAATGGGCATTGGGTCACACACCTGCTTATATTTGAAATCTCTCAGATTAGGGAGATTAGGGCTTGCTCTATTTCTTGTTAATTAGGTAATATAAGTTTTATTACCATTTTTCATTAATTAGTAGATCATATATAATTCAAGAGAGGACGTTGTACTTGAACTTAACGAATTATCGAGTAGATTATATAGTGTGTTCTGTTCCCATTTAAATGATTCAAAAGTAATACAATACCAATTTTGTCTTTAGTATCTTGAAAAACTTGATTATACTAAAATGTACCAATGCAAGATTTTCGACATTCTATGCACACACATACCTATACAAAAATTTTGGAACATGTAAGTGAAAACGCGAGAGGATCAAATTTCAACGCGATAGTATCAAATTTCAACGCTCTCGATCTTCAACTTTAGGGTTTTGGAGAGAGAGATGACAAACATTCAAAGTACAATTAATAAAGAGTGAATAGAGAGCATTGATGTGTGAGAAGGAATCGTAGGAGACTCATGTGGGCACTAAGAAAGATGAGGAAACTATGTTTTGTTCTAACCTATTTACGTACCGACAATCCATACACAATTCCTCCATTTCCCATGCTTCTTTTTTAAGAAATGCAATTCAATTTTTTTTTTTGTTTGTTTGTAATTATTGGATGTATTTAATTGAAAATTCCTCCATGTATTTTGTTATGACTTAAGAGAATATTTTGTCTACCCTTGACAGAAAATATAACAATTGCTTCCGAAATTAATTAGAAATCTAATCATCTCTATTAAAAGAGAAGTACTATTTTTATCTACCATAAAAAAATCTTACTAAGTTCATTTCATTAATTGCATAATATGACATAATAATTAATAAAAATATTAATAATAAATCAGTTTTAACTATAAATTTGATTTTATTTAGTTATAAAAAATATGTTAAGAAAAAAATAAACAAAACCTTACTAAAATTTTAAATATTTTTAAGTAAATAATGAATTATTTTTTTTTATGAAATATTAAATTTATTGATCATCGCAAAAGAATATATGTACATCTATAATGTGATTTTTAAAATATAGGAACTGAAATCAAAACTAGAGGATCTAAATATCTGGACTCATGTGCTTCAAACCAGCGAATCATCAGCCCACGTAATCTCGGATTGAGAGTATACTTAGTGGAAGTAATGCGGTTTCGTGTGCTCTTATCTATAAACTTTGCTAGCTGATCCACAGACTTGTAGCTAGTGTTGTGTTTCCTCTCATTGCACTCTTGCCAGATGAAATATATAGTTACTTGCAGGACCAGTCGTAAGAGTATGAAAGTAAGCCGATCATACGAACCTGTGAGCATACGAGATAGAGTTGTATTCCAATCAGGATCAGGCTCCATTCCAAACAGACTTCCTGCCAACTTCAGCCAAAGTGTAAACGTATACGGGTAAGCAAAAAATAAATGATCTCTAGTCTCATCAGGTTCTTCACAAAATAGACAGGACTGGAGCTGCCCCCAACTGCTTGTCCGTGACATGTAACAAGTCTATCACGAATGGCGAGCCATGTGATGAAACTATAGCAAGACACTCCTTGCGAAAACCATACCAGCTTTCTCCACTCTACACTGTCCTTGGGTTGTCTGATCTGGTGATTATTTAACCAGCTTACTCCACTCTACAAGTAAAATAAATATAGTATCAGTATAAAGTAAGATTAATTAAATTTAATTATAAACCAAAAAAATCTATTTTATGATTTAGAATTTAGTCTGTATCATATTAAAATATAATTTGTATATTAATTAAATATGAAAAAAATATTAAATTGGTAAATTAACCTATTTATTTCTTAAAAATACTTTCATTTAAATAAATTATTATCTACCATTAAATAAGTTCAAATTTGTTAACCATGTCATATTTATATACAAATAAAGTTATTAACATACTAAAAATTTATTTCTACAGCTATATATATATATTCAAAAATCATAAGTTCAAGAAAATCTTTTATTTGATTATTTGAAACCATGAAAACTTGAAAAATATAATAACAATTAATGAAAAGATAAAATGTATAAAATAAATCACTATATTAATAAAATAATAAGAAACTTAAATAATAAGACTAAAGAGTTACAATACATAACACTAAGGTATAAATCATATATTTAAATTTTTATGATAATAACAGAGTTAAACATATATGAAATGAAAAATATACTCACACATTTGTGCGGGTTAAGCTCTAGTGATACTTATAGAGCTTTGATTTTGCAGATGAACTGTATTTAAACTTTTATAAACCTGTATTTTCGTTTGAAAATAAAATTTATTACTATCGACTATAAAGTACAGACCTTTGTTTAACTAAAATTAAAGTAACAATTAAAACCCTTTCACAAAATAGAAGAAGTAAGAATTAAGAACAAATAAACATAATAACATTTAACGTTTTTTATAAGCTGGCAAAAACTTTACAATTAATTATGTTGTATTTTCTAATTTATGTAATTTTTCTTAATTGAAATATGGGTGTCAATGGTGTGGAAGGTTTGTCAACATAGAATTTGTACGTTTATCAGAGCAAGATGCGTATATTATATAGTAAGGTAGATCTATAGAGTTGAAATATTAAAAGGACGTCGTTCCAGTTTATTTATTTATTCATATACATGCCAAGAATCTAAAAATAATCTGCATGTTGCCCTAAAGAATCGCCGCAGAATAAGGCACCGTCTTGGAATTCTTCCTCCATCACATGCCTACGTACGTATCTTTAGTCTTTAAGCAGGGCCAGCATATTAGCTACAATTATATAAAGTTACTCATAGAAAAGTTACAAAATAAGAATTTATATAATTTATTTATAGATGTAGAGTAAGAAATTAATTAACAATTATAACATATTTGTTTCTTGTCTAGCTTATTTTTGAAGAGTTAAAGGTCGAACCATATATATCTCTCCGACCAAGCAGAAACGGAATGAGGAACTCAGAGACGCACAACCTTTAGGAGATTCGAAAACTTGCCAGTTCCCCTAGCCCAATCTTACTTGTCTGGCTAGAAACATCGGCTGAGATCAAAACGTATACACAACACAATAACCATGTCAACGTTATATAGACCAAATAATCTTCCCCTTGCTACTATTATTAGCTGATGTGACAACATTTTCGATGATTTCATTTGTATATGATAGTGAATTAGTGATACATAGACATAGAGTGTGGTCTCGAAAGTAGTTTTTGTGATTAATAGACTAGAGTACATCTCTCTTTGAAAATTTTGATTTCCTAGTTCTCCGTGCTGCTGCAAAGAGAGTCTCGATGCAGAGACTTGCTAAGTTTCCATGGATCATATGGTATTTATGGAAAGCGAGGAATGATAACTTGTTCAATGGAGTAGAGGTATCGCCTTTGGACACTCTCCACAAGGCCAGTCAAGAATGTGAGGAATGGTTAGTCGCGCAAGAAGTTAACATGGCAGGACAGGCGAGAGAGTGAGTAGCACTAGTAGACTGAGAGGAGACGATGGAGTTGCACAGACCGAGATGTCAAGTGGATGCATCTTGGGCGACCAACCAAGCTACTTTCGGCCAGGGTTTTGTTATGTATCAGGAAGATGGGATTGCGATCTCAGGCTCCTTTGGGAGAAACCAAGTCCTCTCTCCTTTACACGCGAGTTCCAGTCCCTGTTATGGGCAATAGGTAATTCTCTCCCTATGGGGCACATATCTATGCATTTCGAATCAGATAGCCTGCAAATGGTTAAGCTGATCAAAGAAGAAGAGTTGTGGCCATCTTTGGCTTCAGAGTTTGATGAATTCTTTCATCTTCAGTCTATGTTTACTCTGTTTTCTTTGTCTTTTATTTGTCGGGAGTTTAACTATCATGCTGATCTCCTTGCTAAAGGAGCTCATGCGAAAGGTTCTGTATTTTCCCATGTAAATACTTTGGTTCTTCCGGGTTTAGTTCTGACTAATCCCCTGAACCTGCTTAATAAAATATGGGTTTGCCGCAAAAAAAAAAAAAAGAGTAGAGTAACAAATATTTCTACGCAATTACTACCCACTTACTCCAAAAATGAATAAAAAGTGAAGTGGTTTATTACTCAACGATACATGTAAGAAAAATTTTATTTTGGGTTTAAATTTCCTCTTTCCTCTATTTTCACCTTTTTATTCCAACATTTTTTTATTATTAATTATTCCAACATTTTAGTCGACTAAATACCAGTCACAGACATAGAGAACACTTCAAGCAAACTAAAAAATGGATGAAATTATATAAGAATGTAAAAAGTGACAATAATAATCATTCAGTTTGCTACATGTAAAGTGAGAATTTTTTTTTCCACATAAATGTACAAAAAAAAGTATCTAAATGATTTTGTTTAAGAAATGCCACTAGAAATATTTTTGCAACATTATGATGAGCATGCCATACCTTATCAATTATCAAAAATCAGTATGTGCAATCCCGTTTCCAATATAAAAAGACCCCAAACCTAACATTATTTTCCGAAGGAATAATGTTATATATTAGACCAAAAAAGGAACAATGTTATATAAATAAAAATAAAAACCCGAACCTGCTTCACCAATTTTGTGAAGAGAAATGTTTTCAGAACCGGACCGGACCAGCCAGTTGGACCGGTCCAACCTTGAATCAGTTAGTAAAATGAGTCCGAGTTTAATCAAAACTCGGATTTTAATTAACCGGTAAAACTTGGTAAAACCGATAACTCGTGTCGATAAAAAAACTCGGTTCAACCAAATACTGAGCATAATTTAATCAATTTAGATGTAAAAATGGTAACTTTTTATTTGATTCCCGATTTTTAGTCATAAGTTTGAAAACCAAAATCATTTATCTCTTTTTAATTTTTCTTTTCACATGTGTTTCCTTTTCATTACACATACATACTATAATTCATCATACATTGATGGTCATTCATATTATTTCATTTCAAGGCTAACTGGTGACCAAGGAATGATGAGGAATAATGTATTCCCTAATGTTCATACAAAATTTTACCATTTATAAGGAACATTTTTTTTTCATTCCTTATCATTCCTTTTACTGCAGAGAAATATAAAACAATATTGTTCCATACTAAATATGATAAGGAATGCCATTCCTTAAATTTTATTCCTATTGATTCCTTTCCTATTCATTCCTTATGTTCCTGTTATGGTTACCAGTTAGACCTTTCATGTTATATATTTAGTACTCGTACACGTTGATTTAGTATTAGTATGCATTGTTTATAATTTTTTTAACTTTAACTAGTTATATAAACAATAGTGGTCACAATTACTTTAAAGATTTCTCGGTGTATTTTCAGTTTTATCACAATATTACATATATACATATATCTAAAATTCTAAAATATGTATTAAATGAAAAAACTAAAAATCCGGTTGAACCGGTTGGACCGGTCCGACCAGTCACCCAGTAAACATACCGAGTCGGTTTTCGAAACATTGGAACACACGTAAACATAAAATTCTAATAACAGCCTCCGAGGCCCATATAACGGCCTATTAGTTTGTGCTTAGGTTTAACGCTGTACACTTTGTGTATGTACTCTGCCTCCTATCAATGAATATTGAATACACAAGCATACCTTTCACAAATTCTATAGGTTCTCGCTACAAAGTCATCAGGCGGTTGAAACTCCTCAAGCCAAGCCACGTCTGCAACCACTTCTCCATCCACTTCTACTTTACCTGCTCCGTTTCACATCGCAAGTAAATACAACATGACCTGTGTTCCGTACTGTTTCTAACAGAGTATTGTCTTTCACAGTATTACCCAGTATTACCCAGTAAGCCTTCTCTTCGCGACTTCCGGAAGTAAGTGCAATGCCGATCAAGGTCTGAAAAGTAAGGTGGAGATAAAATATCAATTATAGCACAATGTCTGATGGCTTCGAAACAACTAGATTACATTTATAGTCATCGTGTTTGGTGGTTTAACCGCGGATCCAAGTCAGACTTCAGAACATTGAATATAATGCTTTATGTATAAAATTTAAACGTACATACATAATAAAATACAAATTTATATCGTATAAATTTTGTTTGTTTAGAAAATAATCCTGCGCTTTAAAAAAGTGCATGTCAAAATCTAGTTAAACCTTAAAGTGCTTCACTTCCGCAATTAAAAATTTCTCGTGACCCATTCAAAAAACAAAACTCCTGTTAATTATGCATACAAAATATATTAAAACTAGATGATAATCTGCGCCATGCGCGGGGTAAGTTCTTTAAAAATATGTTGTATTTAATTTGGTTATCAAGAACTTTTTTTTACATTTGATTAGGGGTGGACATTAGAAATACCATTTTGTTCGGTTTGGTTTAGTTTAGTTCAGTTATATTTCAATTTTTTGTGAGTTAGATCATGTTCGGATATGCGGGTTCGGTTTTGGTTTGGACTCAGATAACTCATTTAATTTTTATAAAATAAAATAAAATTCATATATACTTTAAATTTCACAAAATATATAAAAGATATATTTATAACATATAAATGTGTATAATGTAAGCTAAAATACTTATACTTAACATAAAATTTGGTTTGGCTTCAATATTCGAATAAAAATCAGTAGATATATGAAGTATTGGTAATTTGAGTATCATTTAACTATTTTAAACATGTTTTTAACTATTTGTATATATTTAGAAGTATTTTGGACAACTTAATAACATCATATATATTTTGTATATTCTTTTAGATATTAAATTCTAAAATAATTAATATATTTCAGTATATAAATCTGGTTTGGATATATTAGATATCCGAAATATTTTGTTTCGGATCAGGTTCCGTTCTAAGAAATAACATCTTAATAACATCTTACCATTTTTCGTAATTTATAGATGTTTTAAAAAATTCAAAATATAACATATATGAAAATCTAATTTTCTTTGAATATGCTTAATGTGATTTTAATTTTTTAATAATATAAATTAAAAACTGTAGAGGATATATTTTTTTATCAAATATGTATGATTTATAATCATTAATTGTCATATATACGTTAATCATATTATGTAATTTTGTAGCTTTTACTTAAGGAAATAAACTTACGTTGTTTTTATTTAAGGAAATAATTTTAGACTACTAATCAATATGATAATTAACTTAATCAAAACTATAATATATATTTGTATGGACCAATTTATTTTCCTAAAGATTTCTGAAAATCATCTTAGTAATGACATATGGCTAGAAAACATGTTGTAATGTTTCAGCATTAACATATAGGAGATAGAGAGTGTCAGTTTGTCAAAACATCGTCCTTATGCTAATCAAAGTATTTGAGTTTGAAAAAACTCCCAGGTTAAGTCTTTCGTGTTTAAAATGATTCTTACAGTCACTAGAAAATTAAGTTAGTCCATCTACACATACTATAGGCTATAGCTATAGTTTTTAATAGAGATTAGAGAATGAAAAGGAAGACTTTTATGCAAAGACTTTTACGTAGAGATTAGATAATGAAAAGGAAGACTTTATGTAGGAAGACTTTTATGCGACGACTTTTATGTACAGATTAGAGAATGAAAAGGAAGACTTTTATGCGAAGCAGAGTATTTTACCAGAATATTCCTTTTATGTTTCTTGTATTGGTTTCTGAAAGACTCGAGAGATTTACCTTTTATTTTTTGAATACCAGAAAGACTTGAGAGTTGAGATCCTGAATTCATATTATGGCTCTTCTTTGTCCTTCGTCTTTGCCTCGAAACTGGGTGCACGATGTTTTTGCAAGCTTCCACGGGGCAGATGTTCGCACATCTTTTCTTAGTCACGTTCTCAAGGAATTCCGAAGAAGAGGAATCGACACCTTCATCGATAATACCATCAAGAGGAGCAACTCTATCGGTCCCAAACTTACAGAAGCTATCCGAGGGTCGAGAGTTGCGATCGTCTTGCTCTCCAGGAACTACGCTTCTTCTACATGGTGCCTGAACGAGTTGGTGGAGATTGCTGTGTGCAGAAAAGAGTTTGGTCAAACAGTGATACCCGTATTCTATGACGTCGATCCTTCTGCTGTCAAGAAGCAGACTGGAGAGTTCGGGAAAGTCTTTGAAAATACATGCAACGGTAAAACAGAGGAGGACACTAAGAGATGGAGAGAAGCTTTGGTGGAAGTGGCTACAATAGCTGGAGAGCATTCTCGCAACTGGTTAGCCTTCTTGATTTCCACTACTTTTTTTTGAAACTGCTTAGCCTTCATTGTAAATGTGTAATGGATGCGTTCTTGATCTGAATATGTTGTTAGGTGTAGTGAAGCGAAGATGATTGAAAAAATTGCTGCTGACGTTTCAAACGTGTTGAATGATTCTGTTCCATCGAACTATTTTGAATCCTTAGTTGGGATTGGAGGTCACATGGAAAAAATGTGGTCGTTGTTAAGCCTAGAATGTGATGAAGTGAGAATGGTAGGGATCTGGGGCCCTGCAGGAATTGGTAAGACGACCATCGCCAGGGCATTATATCAAAAGCTTTGTGGTAACTTCACGCATACTGCTTTCATGGAGAGTATAAAAGGGGGATGTACACCATATTACCTCGACAACTATGCATACATGTTGCAATTAGAAAAACAACTTTTGTCTAAGACACTCAGTCATAAGAAGTTGAAGATAGGTCAGTTGGGTGTTGCACAAGAAAGATTGAAAAACAAGAAAGTGCTGGTCGTTCTTGATGATGTGGATCGGTTAGTCCTACTAAATGCCATGGCAGATAAACCTGAATGGTTTGGCCGTGGAAGTCGAATTATCATTACTACGCAAGATCAAAAGCTCTTGAAGGCACATGGGATCCATCATATTTACAAGGTAGCTTACCCAATTGATGAAGAGGCCCTTCAAATCTTCTGCAATCACGCTTTTCGTCAGAACTCCCCTAAAGATGGTTTTGAGGAGCTTGCGCTGGAAGTTACAAATCTTTCTGGGAAACTGCCATTGGGATTAAGAGTAATGGGCTCATACTTCCTGGGAATGCCCAAGCACAAGTGGATAGATGCACTACCAAGGTTAAGGAGTACTCTTCCTGATGATATCAAGAGTATTTTAATGTTTAGCTATAACGCCTTATGTGATAAAGATAAAGAATTATTTCTATATATAGCTTGCTTTTTCAACCTTAAAAGCATTCAGATACTAGAAGATTTTCTTGGGAAGACGTTCGAGGACTTGAGTCATGGGCTTGGCATCTTAGCTGAAAGATCTCTAATATCTCTCGAGTATGGATTTATAAAGATGCAAAATCTGCTAGTTCAACTAGGTAGAGATATTGCTCGTAGCCAGTCTTCTCCTCTTAAGCCTGGAAAACGTCAATTTTTTATTGATGCTAGAGAGATTTGTCAAGTGCTCAAGAAGGAAACAGTAAGTTTTCACATTAGTCATGTTTTCTGCAAACTAATTTCATTTTTATAATCGACTCTTATTTCATCTTGTCCTTTGCAGGGCAGTGAAAGTCTTGTGGGCATGGATCTTGACTTATCTGAAATCAACAAAGAATTTAATATAAGTAAGAAAACCTTTAAAAGAATGTGTAGTCTCCAGTTTTTAAGATTCCACACAAGATCTGATTATAATGGTGAAGGGAGATTACACTCTCCACAAAATCTGAAATATCTATCTCCAGAACTTAGACTACTACATTGGGATTATTTTCCAGCCACATGTTTGCCTCCTACATTTGGTACAGAGTTCCTCGTCGAATTAAACATGCGTAACAGCAAGCTGAATAAGCTATGGGAAGGAGTTCAAGTGAGTAATTCTGTTTCCCTATACACTTATACAGTCTATTTTATTCAACAATGTCACTTGAGTATGTTATATTTTCACTACTAAACCGCATGTTCAATCTAATTTTATGCTGTCTTTATTTGTGTGGGCAGCCTCTTCAAAATCTCAAGTGTGTGGATTTGAGTCATTCCTCAGACTTGGAGGAGCTTCCTGATCTCTCAACTGCCACTAATCTCTTGAGTTTGGATCTCAGTTATTGCACAAGTTTAGTGGAACTACACTCCTCAGTTGGGAATGCTACTAATCTCTCGGTATTGAATATCGAGTATTGCAGTAATCTGGTGGAGATCCCCTCCTCTCTTGAGAATATTCCTAATCTCAAGATATTTTTAGCGGGGTGCTCAAGTTTGGTGAAACTTTCCTCTTGGATATGGAACATCACTAGTCTCAACACCTTTAATCTTCAGAACTTCTCTAGTTGTGTCCAGAGCCCCTTAAGGTGGAATTCTAAGATTTTCCAGGGTTTAGATCTCAGTGGATGCTCAAGTCTGCAGTACCTCCCGCATATTCCAATATCGTCGCTTCTGGAAAGCACATCCTCAATTGGGAGTGTCAAAAATCTCCGTGAACTGGATCTTACTAATTGCTCAAGTCTAGTAGAGATTCCCGCTTCTATTCTCAATGCCACTAATCTAAAGAAATTGACTCTTAGTGGATGCTCAAGTCTTGTGGATCTCCCTTCCTCCATTGAGATTCTCCTTGGTCTCAACATGTTGAATCTCACTGGCTGCTCGAGTCTGAAGAACCTTCCCTCCCCTTTTGGGAATGTCAAAAGTTCTACTGAATCGGTTCGTCGTCGCTCAAGTCTGGTGAATCCACTCGCTTCTGTTGGGAATGCCACTACTCTAAAGACATTGAATCTTTGTGGATTCTCAAGTCTGAAGACGCTCCCCTCTTTTCTTGCGAAAGTCGAAAATCTTCATGAATTGATTCTTAGTAATTGCTCAAATCTGGTGGAACTTCCTGCTTCTATTGTTAATGCCACTAGTCTAAAGACATTGGATCTTTGTGGATGCTCAAGTCTGAAGATGCTCCCCTACATTGGAGATTTCACTAGTCTCATGATGTTGAATGTCACTGGATGTTCAGGTCTGATTGAGCTTCCCTCCTTTATTGAGTATCCTGGTTTCATTTGGATAGGATGGTCCAAGCTAGAGGCTCTTCAAACCAGACTCATCTTCGCATCTCCTTGTTCACTTGATCTCCCAAAAAGGACAAAACTCAAAAGCGAGGCGACATCACAGAAGGTAATGTTTTATTAGATATGAATATACAACCTTGTTTTCTAGATTCCATTTGACATATCATTTAATATGTCTTTCAATGCATCTTGTGAACATCAGATTCTGAGACTGACAACAACGAATCTTGCCTATGCCCGATCTAACGCATTATCTGTCGAGGATGCAATCTTAAAGGTTGACAGAGGCAGCAGTGCTAAAGTGAACAAACATATAGAGATATCTGGAGGAGCACGACAAACAACATTAAAGTCATTTTTTACAGAAGAATTAGCGACCAGGTCTGCGTTGAGGACACAAAAAAGAATAGCGAACTAGATTTTGATCCATTTTAAAAGTATGGGTATATATTTTGTATTTTTTTATATATAAATTTGCATAAAGTTACAATTTTTGATTAGACAGAACATTACCTTTTTTATATTATTAATTTTTATATAAATTTGCATAAAGTTAAAATATGCTTGCTATTTGCAATTTTATATCTTTAATATATTTCTAAACTGTAAGTAATTTATTAAAAATAGTTCTCGCGTTATTTATATTATTGTAATAAAAAAATCTGTTAGAGTGGTATCTCCTAGAAAAAGAAGGTGGCATATACACTGTTAAGTCTGGGTATTGGTTGAGCTCACACCTTCAATCTGAGCCTATGATCCCTCCTATTCCTGGTAACAGTATGTTAAAACAGCGATTTTGGAAAACAAAGGCACAAACATTTCTTATGGAGAATGTTGTCGAAAGTTATACCTATTGGAGAATGTTGTCGAAAGCATAAACATTTCTTATGGAGAATATTGTCGAAAGTTATCCTATTGGAAGTAACTTGCATTTATTTTTTGAGTGTTGATATGCTCAAGCGATATGGAGAGCTTCAGGTATATCTAATGTCATTATCAATGATCCAAGAGCAACTTTTGAGGAAAAGATTGAAGAATGTATAAGATGCTCTACATCATCTAGACTACAACACATACAGGATTTACTTATTTGGATACTCTGGAGAATTTGGAAGAGTAGAAACATACTACTTCAGAACAAGTCGATCCATAGGAGAACAACATTGAAACTAGCCAACGATGATGCAAAATAATGGTGGAATAATGTTATATTACTAACTAGAAATGGTAAGAATCACTTGAATAAAACAACCAACAAAAAAAATTACGTTTAGGAAGTTTTAAGGGCTTATTGGTGAAATAGTCATGTTTGGGTATGAAATTAGGTGAGTAGCGTTGATTTTGACATAATTAAATGTCAGACGTTTTGCTCACATTTTCTCCGGTTCTACCCTTTTATGTAGACGGTGGCAAGTTACAGTTCTTCAAATAAATAACATGGTTCTTTTTGTGACATAAATATACAAACGCGTAGTTCAATTATAATTAACACATAAGATGTAAGAGAATGTTGTGACACAAGTGGATTATAGATATACACGTTACACAACTTATATTACATAGTAGACAAATTACATGAACTACTATTCTATGTGAAATAGCATAGATCCAGAAATAAACTGAACCTTATCAATTAAGAGCTAAACATTACATGAAAATATTACTAATATACAAAAACAACATGGTTATAATAGAGTAATCTATTGTATTTTATATAGAAATGAACTTTTTCTATTTCAAACATTACAATGATGAAGAACAGTAAGCATTCATTATAAGATCATTCATGCAATGTCATCTCAAGTAGAATATTGTGTCACTAGATTCCATCTCAAATAAAATAAGTTAAACATATAATTTTTGAAGATATAATTCTTCATATTTTATTTCAAATAGAATATGCATAAAAGATTTCACACAGACATTTCTAAACCCCAAATTCAAAACCCTAAATTTTAAACCCTAAACCCAAATAGAATGAAACAAAATAAATAACACAATACATATCGATAAAATTATAAAATGTATATAATTGCATTGAAGAAGTTAATGCTGACCCTAACCATACCCCAACACCTTTTAAATAATAAACCTTAAACTCTAATCACTAAACCCTAACCCAAATATAAACCATAAACTCACATATTAAAATATAAGAAAATACATAATATAATATAATATTAAATTATTATTTTATACTATCTAACATGGAATGAAGACTACTCTTGTGAATATATTTTGTCACTAACTCATCTCCAACTCTAAATCCAACACATTTTCAAGTATTAAATACTAAACCCTAAACTCGAATTCCTAAACCCCAATCCAAAATGTAAATTATTTTAGATTAAATCAAATAGTATAGGATTCTAACCCCAAATTTCGAAATACCAGTAAGATGCATTATCATTCTACATGGGTCATGTATAATAGAAAATGTGAAAATGTAGTTCAAATCTAAAGATCAACTTAACATATTTCTCAAAATGTTGATATGGTTATGCCTTCATAGAAGGTGGTAATGCTTGCCCCAATGTCAACTCTAATCGTACATAAACTAAACCTTATCAACTAATCACTAAACCCTACAAAGAAATGTAAACCTTAATCCAATGTCAACCATAATTTTCTATAAACTAAACTCTAACTACTAATCAATAAACCCTACACGAAAATATAAACCCTAATACAAATATAAAAATACATAAATATTAAATACAAGTATGAATACAGAAGCTCAAGAAGGTGATATTAATCGTTTGAATATATTCTATTCCAAATCAAAGGGAATATAATCGTATATATTTCATTCTATTTCAAGTCAAATAGAATAGACCTAATGGAGATCATGATATTTTCAGACGTTAAACCCGTATGTAACAGCAGATGAAGAAATGTGAGAAATAACGTAGATTAAAACGTGATGATTTTAATTTCTTCACTCGATGCTGGAGATCTTTCAATTTTGACGAAGTTATCAAGAGAAATAAAAAGAAGTTGTGAAGGGAGGTAAGTCACGATTTACCTTTTACAGATAATAATATAGATTTTAATCATTTTTTCGTTGCAGGTTTCACCGGTTGACAGAAAATGATAAAACAATATTAATATAGAAAAATAACATCGTGTATAGATATGTTAGGTCAAATGACTAGTAGAAATATTATGGTTTTTTTCATGGCTATTGGAGCCAATTTCCCATCGTTTTTTTTATTTAGTAAAGAGTAAAAAAATTAAGAATATATTCATAATTTTATCGGTCAGATATTTGATATTTCTTCTCGAGTTGGATTGAACATTTACCTAAATAGCCCCTTACAAAACAAAGAGTAAGAAAAGTTCCATGAGTGTTTATGTAATTTCATAAAAGCAATTTATCAGAGAAATTAAATAACTTTTTTTTCTTAAAAAAAAAAACAATTAGCTTGAAGCCCACGCACGGTTTATTTTCTTTCTTTCTATATTAATCATCCCAGCTAAAAAAGAATCTGATTCACCTAATATCTTTCAGCGACGCAACCCTAGATTTTGTCAGAAGAAGAAACGCAAAATCATGGCAGGAGTAGGACCGATGACACAGGATTGGGAGCCGGTGGTGATCCGCAAGAAAGCCCCTAACTCCGCCGCCAAACGCGACGAGAAAACCGTCAACGCCGCTCGTCGATCCGGCGCCGATATCGAATCCGTCAGAAAATGTTCGTTCTTTCTATCCACATCATCTCCTTTTTTTCTTCTTAATTCATATCGAGTCCTGTTTATTATATTTTGGCTATTTTGGTGCTTTTTTATGATTGGATTCTGCTTTGGCTTTGGTTTATTTTATTGAATTTTTTAAAAAATTGATTCATTGTGCAATTAGGGATATGGATTCCATCTAACTGTGATCTTTCTTTCTTGTTGTGTGTTTTGGGTTTAGACAACGCTGGAACCAACAAGGCAGCCTCGAGCGGCACATCTCTCAACACTAAGAGGCTTGATGACGACACTGAGAACCTCGCTCGTAAGTCTCTCATACTCTTATCACCTGCTTTATTATACCCTTATGGTTGTTTATTTTGATTTCACTAGGTTTAAGCAAATGCTAGTCTCGAGCTCTGTTTGTATTTTGTAGGCAGATGTGTTATCTTTTCTTGATTCAATAGAGTTTGTTGAGCTCTACTAGTGTTTCTGTACTGACAATTTGGATTTATAGAGAGCGTTTGTCTTATTGTCTGAAAAATCTATAATTTAATAGAGGAGAAGCTTTTTTATTTGTTTGATGTGTATTTGATGCTAAAGCCACATGTAATTGAGGTTTATCAACCATAGAGTTTGAGGTGTGTCAATGTCTGTGTAATGACGAATTGTAATCAGAGAGATTCAGAGTTTGTCTCTATGCCCCCTGAGTATATGATGCTTTTTTTTAATTCGTTTGATGCGTATTTAATGCTAAAGCTACATGTAATTGAGGTTTCTCTACCATTGTGATTATAGATGAGCGTGTGCCTACGGAATTAAAGAAAGCCATTATGCAAGCTCGAACTGACAAGAAGCTTACCCAGTCCCAGCTTGCTCAAGTATTATTTTTATCCCCTTCTCTCTCTGTTTATATATCTCTCTATCTTGTTATTACTACTCAGTTCATGACAAAAGTTTTGTTTCTTTCTTTTTTGTAGATAATCAATGAGAAGCCACAAGTGATCCAAGAGTACGAGTCTGGTAAAGCAATCCCCAACCAGCAGATCCTTTCTAAGCTTGAGAGAGCACTTGGAGCTAAACTTCGTGGTAAGAAGTGATCGTACAAGTCCTGAAGATGAACAAAACTTTTATAGCATTTTCACTATTCTTATTGACGTGTAGTAACAAGCTTTGATGTAATGTCGTAACTTTGCTAAAGAATAATCTTTCCTGATGTAAGAAAGACATACCGTTTGAATGTTTGGTTGATGAATCACTCTTTTCATGAACATATTTTATTATAAAAGTTAAGTTTGGGTTTCTTGCATCACACATATATGTGATTAATGATTTTAAACTGTTCATAATTCTAATTAGTGTCCGAATATTTGAAAGATAGCCAGTTTGAGATTATGTTTATTGTGTAAGTCTGTATTAACGAGCTCAAGAGAGGAATGTGCCCAATCACTATTATTTGCGAAGTGATTTTTCGCTTTCGAACTCTCATTAAAGTGGATAATATCGTTTATAACTTTAATGAATTTTATATATAATTAAACAAATTTTATTTTACAAATATTATATTTATCTGTTATATTATATAATTATTCTAATTTAATATAATAAACTGTCATTAATTTTAAAAGTAAGATAATTCTTAGATATATTGTGTTATTATCTAAAAATTATTTTCTATTTTAAAATATTGTGTTAAAAATTATAGTGGTTAATACAATATTTTTTTTAACTCGGAAAAAGTTGAGATACATGATGTCGATAGAAACAAAAAAAAAGAATATAAACCAAACAAATAAAACAAAGACATAAACAGAGCCTAAAACTCATATATGTCCACAAGTCTATTCCTTCCATATTTCCAAAAGAATTCGATATCAATAGAACTGACCTAATGAACAAATGTTTTGAGCGGTCTCAACCCTGAAGGAAACATCACCAAACCATACTAAAACCAGCAACATCAGAAAAGATCGAGCGGTCAAAACTACACCAACTCCACCAGCTGCTATCCATGTGAAACTTGCATGACCAGAAACCACCACTAAAACTAAGATACACGGACAAAAGACCTTGAAACGCTATTTGGGAAAACGTCAAAAAAAACCACCAGCTCTTACACGCGGACACTCGCAATGCAGCCAAGTGACCTACATAACAAAGATTGTCCACCTCCTCGCAAGAGAAGAACTGAAGATCAAGTTAACTGCTTCGTCTAGAAACCATCTACCAAAACCACAAAGGACCAAGATAAGGTCTAGTAGATACCTTCACAGCGAACATAAATCACAAAAACAAACCAAAAAAGCCAACTTAGGATGCGACGAAGAGACTGAAACAGCAAAAACCAAACAAAAGCAGTATTCCCACGACTTCAAGCTAATACTAATTCACCACACAAGAACATAAGTTCCGGTGATCGAAATGCTAGAAAAACCATCTTTCCCAGAGACACAAAGCCGACAATAGAAATGCTAGAGGAGCCATCCCCTCCCGGAGACAGAAAGCCGGCGGTAAAGAGCTTTGAGAACCTCTTTCTCCGGAGTCTTAGCCGCTCCCGGTGGCGATGAGAACCACCAACCACCGGAGCAAGAGAGAAGACCGACGGCTGCTCTTCTAACTAGTGGTTAATATAATATTATCTTTAACGAATCTTATGTTTAATTTATTTTATAATTAAAAGAATTTTATATTACTAATATTTGATTTATATATTACATTAGATAAATAATAATTTAATATAACAAATTGTCAGAAGTGTATTTTAAAAAGTAATATTATTCTTAGATATATTGTATTATTATCTGAAAATATTATTTTCCAACATAAAATTTAAAAAGTTAAGATATAATGCATTTTAAAGTTAAACAAGAGAAAAAAAATATTTCATGAAGATATTTTCTACAGAAATCTCTTCGGTCATCTTCATTCCTAATTCCAAACAGAAATAGATAACCAAATTTACAATCCACGAGCTCGTAGACAGTAGATGATGTTTTCTGCAAACTCAAGCTTTAATTTTTTCTTCACATGTTCAACCTGATCTTCCTCGAGTTGCATTCCACGGTTCCAGTTTCTCTTTTCTAATTCCACCTTCTCCCCATTAAGCTCTTTGAGTTCCAACTCAAGCTTTGAATTTTTCTTCACATGTTCCACCTGATCTTCCTTGAGTTACATCCCAAGGTTCGAGTTTTTCTTCATGAGTTCCATTTCAAGCTCAGTCATTTTCTCCTCCAGTTTTGAAATCTCTGCTTCGATTTGATGTACTTCACTGTCTAATTAACCACTTAAATTTACCAACGTATCTCTGAGTTTTTTTCCTCGTCCTTCATCTTTTCCAGATACTTCGGAGTATCATCATCGCAGATGATGTCCTCTTTCTTTAACTCATTCTTGATTCTCTTTACAACCGTAAGTACTGTCCTCACAGCTTTAACCCACGTACCAAGCAATTGGATCCTCCACTACAATGCAGCGAGTTTTTGAACTTCACAAAAAGAAAACACATGCAACAGACAGAACATACATTTCAAATAATCATCTTATGCAGGTAAATACGAACACATAGACTTCTGATTAAACCCAAGTACCGTGAACCTCTGGTGTAGTACTACGTAAACGTAATGGTTCAAGAACACACACATAAAGACTTAACATATTAAGATCTGAACAAGGCAAGATGAATTCTGATTAAGCAGATATAAGATCCAGACCAAATTTTCAATATTGCAGACTAAAGTTAATTGCTTCAGAGGACTTTAGGGCATAGCTAGTGCAGTCATCTACTAGTGCAGGACTAAATTTTTTAATAACAAACAGTCAGATTACGTTAGCTGAGTTTGAACCAAGGACCTTCGGAAAGAGTATCAGATGTGGTAAACCCTTCACCACAGGACTGTTATTTTAATTGTGCTTAGTAAATGTATTTATCATAAGTGATATATACTATTAAAGTAATTTAAGATCCTGTCCTTGGATTTTTATCATATTTACAAAACAATATCACTTCTTATTTTTAAATTTGGCCATCGAGCAATATCATTTAATACAAAAAAATAAACGACTAGCTGTATAAAAAGTATAACATATGGAACATTATATATATGACTTGTCGGTTATTCTTTAAGATTTTAGTTAATCCTTGAATTATTAATTTTTACAACTATCATTACCATTTAAAGCGATTTTGGAAAATAAAAATTTGTTTACAAGAATTTCTAAATTATGGTCAACGAATTTGTCTCATCATTACAAAAACTACAATATTAAAAATAGGGAAATTCTATATTAATATACAACTTTAGTTATAATTTGCAGTTTGAACATATGTTCATAACATAATTCATAACATAATTACATACGCAACTCTCTAAACTTTAATGTCAAAGCATAATTTCTTTTATATTAAACAGTAATAAAACATACACATGAAATAATTACCATTAAATAATTTTATAATAACTAATTCATAATCCCATACTACATGTAACAAAACCGATTTGCTTCCTAGCCTTTCGAACACAACGAAAAAGAGAAAAACTTAGAACTCCAACTAAACAAAAAAAATCAGAAATATATAACTATAGATGTCAAGAACCCAAAAAAAAGATCTAGATCTTAATAGAGAATTAAGTTTTGATGTTGTTTTATAGCCAATAGCCATGAAGGCAAACAACTCCAAGCAATAATATTTTTTGACCAGCACAAAATAATTGAACTACTGAAATGAGAACGTTCACATCAGCATTAAAGTGATGAAGAGAACACATATAACTGAAACAACCAAAAAAAATATACGTAAAAGATGAAACAAAAACTATAATCGATACAACTTGGAATGTATGAGAAAATGAAACTATAGTAAATCTACATATTTTGTAAACTTTTTAAACTTAGTTAATAATTATAATAATGTAAAATTTAAGAAAAAATATAATTATCATAAAAAAAATTCTCTTGGTTTGATGTAATACTTTTATTTAAGTAATAATAATTATATAATTTTATAAGTAATAATATGAATATAATTTGTCAAATCATATGTTAGAATAATAGATATATAATTTTATATATATAAAATTTTAAAATATAATCAAAACATATATGTATTTATATATTGTCGGATCAGATCGGATATCTGCTTCTCAAAATTTTAATATTTGTGATTGCTTCGATTTTAACGGATATTGATTTTTAGTATTTGTGTTGCTTCAGAATTTATGGATATCTTAAATTTACGGATCGAATCGAAACGAATAACAAATCAAATCAAATTTAACATTGAAAATGCCCAACCCTGTTATAGGACTCACAGTTAGTGATTTTAAAACGCAATTTTAGGACCCACCGTCGTGATTTTAAAACGCGAATTTAGAAAATCACGTTATTCTAGATTTTTTTTTTTCCTTTTCTCAAACACAAAAAGGTTTCGTCATCGTTGTGTTTTGTGTGTTATCTCCGGCGTCTGTGCTTAACCATTATCCTTCATCTTCGGGGGAAGAGGAAGCGCGTCTCTCCGATCGCCGAGGAGATTCTCTGGACCTGTTTCCTTCGTCGGTCAGTCTTCGATTCGCCTCTCTTGTAACGCATCTACTGTTTTCAATTTGGAATTGGATTGCTGAATTCGAAATTGATTGGATCAAATCATATCCTTTGAATCTAGAGATTTGGATTGTTCATTAAAGTTTGCTTTTTTTTTAATTATTAAGCGTTCAATATTAGAAGCTTTGTCATAAGCTGATGATCTATTGAAAGTGTTTTGTCTTTATTGTTGATTGCATACTTTTGGAAAGAGAAGCTGATATGTTGCTTGAGAGGCTCTCCAAGAAGCCACCTTCCCTTGTTGATCTATGCGTTAGGTTGGCTATTGATAATGTGCGCTACATTGGGTACGTTGGTGGGGTTGACTTTCAGCTCCTTGAGAAGATTCTGCAGCACTGTTCGTTGGAACAGCTGATGCATATAGAGGATTCTACTCAAGTAAGATTGATTATTAACTGTTGTATTGTATATGTTGTTTGATGGGTTTCCTTTCTTAAGTTCTGTTTTTTGTTAGGACACGGATCTTAGTCCTGTGACTAATGAGTTGTGGAAGAGGTTTTATGAGAAGCAGTATGGTGCAAAGAACTTGAGTTTTGTCATGGAGAAGATGGAGCGGAGTAAAGTGAATTTCAAGTGGAGAGAGTTGTATGAGGTTTGGTTTTGTTTCTTCAAAGTCTTATAGAAGCGTTGAGATACTTAAGGATATAGGGTTTTGTGGTTGGTTGCATGCAGGCGAAGCTGAAAGTTGTGGAAGAAGATGAGAAGGAAGCTGTTGATCGACTGAAGCAGCGTTACAAGAATGAAGATGCAAGTACGATCTTTTTGCTTATCGATTTTTTTTTTGTTATGGCCATTTGATCCATCACAAGATAGCATGTTATTTAACCGAGATCTATTGTCAGGGAAACTAAGTCGTCAAACAAAGCTCTGCGCAAAAGCTCCTCCAGTGAAAAAACCTTTCTGGGGTAACATTTCTCTGTGATTCTTTTGCATCGTCTGGTCAAATCTTGAAATATGATTATACAATATGCTTCATTCATGAATTTGGTTTTATCCATTCTTGGCTTTTTGTACTTAGAATAGTCTATTTGCAGGTAATGGTGGATCTAGTTACAATCTTTCAAATGTCAAGAGCAACATCATGAAGAAGGCTAAGCTAGATGTTTTAAAGAGGTAACCGATCCTTCACCTTAACAATGGACAATCACAAGGCCTAATAAAGTCTCGTATTAACCATTTTCTGATGATATTGATTACAGTCAAGAAGTGAAGAATCTCAATGCAATTAAAAGGAACACAGTTCAGAAGAGTTTCAGGTAACAGTCTCCATCTATATATCCACATTCGTGATTGATCAGTTATCTTACATGGTTTACCAAACTCTGCCGACTTACATGGTAACATTGTCTAGTAGTTCTCCTTCAAAGAGAACCGACTTATCTGCAAACCTGCCTTCAACTTCAAGAAGCAGCTCTTGTGGCCAACAAGTGAAAAATCCCACTGCAGTTAAAAGGAACACAATTCAAAAGAGTTTCAGGTAACACAATATGATTTCTGACACCCTTGTGACTTTATCTACCGATGTACATGCTTTATCCTCTAAACCGTTAATCGGTTCTCTAACTCCACTGATCAAACTGTGTCTTGTCTACTATGTTTTGTCTAGTATTTCTGCCCCAAGGAGGATCAACAGCCTTCATGGGACTGCTCCTTCAACTTCAAGAAGTGATGAAGGAAGTCTACCTCCAAAGAGGATCAACAGCCTTCTTGGGACTGCTCCTTCAACTTCCAGAAGTGGTGAAGGGAATCTACCTCCTAAGAGGAACAACAGCCTTACTGGGACTGCTCCTTCAACTTCAAGAAGCAACTTTGGTGAAGCAAAACTACCTCCAAAGAGGAGCAGCCTTCCTGGGGTTGCTCCTTCGACTCCAAGAAATACAGCCACCAAAAGAAAACATGTAATGTAACCTGAGACATTCTTTTCAGATCATATTTTTCAAAAGTGTATCATTTGCATGTCTGCTTCAAGTTTCAAACTGTGTCGCTTGATGGTAAGTAACAATAAATCTTCAAAGACTCTGCAATTATGTTGTTGCTTTCTACTTGTTGCTCTATTTGAGAAATCTACAACGAAAGTTTTTAAGAAGAAACTAGAAAGCCATCTTTATATAAACTAGAGGACGAGTGTGAGAAACGTTTAAGCTTGGAAGCAACCAGAATAACCTAACACTGGTCAAAATGAGAGTATGTCCATGAGAATCTATGGAAGTGGTTTTTGGAAAATAATTTATCAACCAATCCCATAAATTAGTTAATTTACCAGTGATTAAAAGATTGAGAGATGTTGAATATAGTATGTGATTTCATGTTGAAGACAGGTTTTAGTTATCCAGAGTCATATAGTCTCTGCAACCAGAAAACACGTAAGAGGACATAGCTTTTATTGCAACAGAGAAACCAAAGGAGGAGAGAGAGCTACACGTCCCGGCAGCATCAAATGAGTGAAACAGAGCTTATATGGTTCAGTTCACAGATTTCAGCACTCCAAAGTGCAACAGAGCTTCATGGCTTACAAAATGTAAACAGGAACTGAGAGAAAACAAACAAACTTGACTAACAATGAAAGGCTCTTCATCTCAACTCACCGGTTGTCCAGTTATATTTGATTATGGTGAAAAGAAGTAATAGATTTGTTCTCTGATGTGTTTCTCTTATGCTATGCTCTAGAAGAGCTGCTGTCCTTGACCACACTAATGTCTTGTTACCACAACGTAACCAACCAGTCAAAACAAATGTGTGAACATCTACTTTCTTGGTCACCAGCCATTCCTTTTTTAGGTTTTAACTACTCTTCAAACTCTTTGTTAAAGTATTTACTTTATTATCTTCCTCCGTTGGCTTTAGCCTGTGTGTGTGGTGTTTTTGGCAATCGTTGTTCGAACGATGGAGAGGAGAAGTGATAAGGAAGATGAAAGAATCAGAGATACAATAACAGAAGAAGGCTCCACGGATCCATCTAACTCACAGACAGCAATAACCTTTGAAGATCATGATGTCAGTGAATATGAAATGAAAGACGAGGAGGTTCTCGAGCTTTTCAGACGTAATAGCGGTGTGAGACCTGAGGTCTCCAGCAGCGACAACTTCACATATCTGAACAAATCTGAAGAGATGGTTCTTCAGTTCGAAGAAGACACTCCTGCGGAAACAGAACACACAAATGCAATGAACTTGAATTCACCGCAGATACTAGAAGGAATCAGGTCATCATCATCATCATCCGATGATTCATCCAGTAATTCAGACCTTGATTCCAGCCTTTCCAGGTATTATTTTGACGGGTCCTTACCTGAAACCCATGAAGATGAATTTCCTGTACGTGAAGATGAGAACCAGGTTTGCAACTCAACCCTAATCTCCTGTATCTTTCTCCATAAGCACCATTTTCAGTTGTAGCTCCATTTGTTTTACTAAGACACTTAGCTATTACATTTTTCCAGAAGATGTCTCTACTGTGCCCCAAGCAACCAACTTCGTGGAGGAATTTCTGCGGGCTCTTTGAGCTTCTCAGAGCTGCTGATCCGTAGAATTCATGCACCAAGAAGCAAGACAAGAATATATAGTATTGTGGTAACTAATCCTAATATGCAATGAATACATCTTTGCAGAATAATAAGGAATAAGAACGTAAACACTTACATCCAGAGCACAGAGTGGACATGTTGTACTAGAAACCATCACATCATAGTTTCTAATAGTAACGTTGCTCATCTTCTTTCATATGCTTAGGAGTCTGTACTATCAAGCAATCTTATTAGCAACAAGTATCTCTTTGTAATTCAATTCAGTTACCAGAAGTACTGCAAACTATTTAAAGGCAGTTTAGTTGTGATGACAAACCGAAATCAAAATTCATTGCGTAAAAAGCCAAAGATTCATCAATCACCTCTACAACAAACATCCCAAAACATCACATATTCAAAACCAAAGCCAAGTAAAATCTTTGGCACCTATGTGACTGCAAAAGTCAAGTTGCAAAAGAAAATGTATGGTCTTCAACATTAGTAGGGTCCATGATCCTCTCGTTCAACATTAGTAAGGTTTTCTTACCTTCTTCAACAACTCCTCCATCCTCAATTCCATCCGCCATAGAGCAACCAAACACCATCAATCGGACGGTTGACAATGATTGGCAAGTGATCCGAGGGTAGATGACGAACATTGCCCCGCACGTTGTTTAAGGTAGGCCTAGGTCCAGGCCTGTAAATATTAACCTCAATTAGGAAGGCAAATGGGATGAGTCGTGTCTTCTAGCCATGTGGAAGGTTTATTTGCATCGATGAATCTTTTAGTAAGGGATTAGAAGTTAACATTAGTGATGTACAACTTATTTTTGTGGTTTTATATGATTTACAAATCTACTTTATATATCCATGATTTTTAAAAAGAGTCTTAAGAGTTTAATCTACACTTGCATTAATATTTGTAACTTTTTTTTCTCAAAATCAAATCTTTATTTAGCATTTACCTTTAAATGTTTATAATAAGTTTCTAGTTTCACAATTAAATAGATTGTATAGTATGTAAAAGGAGTATAAATATGAAACTAGATTATTTGCACAGTTACCATGCACGGATCTCAAATGATGTATGTTCATCGTCAGCTTAAAAATGATATCGACCGACATTGGAAATCTTTGTTCATGTGCAATGAGCTCATCAAGGATCAAAAATGGGTCATGTTAGCACGTAATATTTTAACTTGCTCAGTATTATTGATGCCAAATCTCGCATGTAGTGCTACCTCGTGATTCAATTTAATTCCTATATGGCATCCAAGGCTCCAACCAAATATTAAAGTTACATAACATCGCTCCCTACATTAATAGTTTTCGTTAATATATAGTACTACTAATGTACTATCGCAATCAACACTTGTCATAAGTTCATAGCTACGAACCGGCTTGAATGAATCATAACTTCAAAGTCTTGCTAACGAAAAGGGTTTCGAAGAAAAAAAATGCTGAGATCTCTTTCCCCATATATCAAAGCTAAAAGCCATATTAAAAGGAGGGAGAAAAGAGGAAGAACTAAAATTAAATTAAATAAAAGAAGAACAATCTTGGTGACTTGGTGTCATCATCATCATCTTCAACCTCCGAACTTCATATCCTCTTTATCTAAGCGTTGGAGAAATGAAGTGAGGACTTTAATGCTTTTGATCTGACATTGTAGAGACATTATGTAACCAGCTGTCTCTTCGAATAGCGCGTCCACACCAAGCGCCGTTCCTCCTGGAATTATCCTCTTCAACGCCTCAATCTTCTCCTTTACCTCTTCTTCATCATCATCTTCTTCATCGGACACACAAACACTTGCCTTAGTCTGCGACAATCTTCGTTTGGTTCTGCGCTCGAAACCAGCGGCGCGTGTTTTCACGCTGGCTGAGCACAACACTGAAATAGATCTAGTGTTGTCGGGAGTTGCTAGAGTTTTCTCCATTTAGAGAGAGGGGGAGACAAAGGAGAGATGTGTTTAAGAGAATAATGATGAAGTAAGGAGAGTGCATGTGTGAACGTTTATTTATACATAGATTTAGTGGACAAAAGGGTAACTGTTATTTTATTTTATTTTGAATGACACTGTTATACTTTGGCCAGTTCAATCTCATTGTACTTTGGTTTTATTATGGATTGATTGGTTTTTAAGTAAAAAAAGGACCTGAATTAAGAGAATAAAAGACAATACTACCGGTTTGGTGTTGGGTTTGTCTGGTATCTTACCCTCCTAGTTACATTTCTTGCATACTTTAGTGCAATGGTTGGTTAGGAACGAGTATCGGTGTTGGTCTGCAGTTACCATTTGTTTTTCTTTGTCAAGGACAGTTACCATTTCCGAAAACTTATATTTAGCAATACTAATATATATAATATTTATTAAATAAATGGTTAATATAACCATCAAAGCTTGGTCCAGTTAAACGTTTTTCTATATATATTATCCTCGTGTTACGGATTGTGCGTTTCTTTTTATTTCTTGCTTGTGTAACATAGAATTGGATCTTGAAAGAAAGAGACTTGGTTCTTCACGTGCCATGTCGACTGGTTTAGACTATAGTGGCCACGCACTCACTAAGTGGATCATGCTCACATCTAAATTGAATTTTGTTTCTATCAAGAGCGAGATATTATATATCTAGCTAGTAATGACTCACAATTACTGAGTATTGTATTCGATGTTGTTACTACAGGCCGGTTAAGTTATTGTAAAGCGCATTTGCATACGAATGTACCAAGTCCAAAAAACGAAAACTTGTAAGGAAATAATATTATATACTTATACCTGTAAAAGGTTGATCTTCTTTCTCACCTATTGCAGATTCTAACAAAAAATAAAGACTATTAGCTCTAAAGTTAGTAGAAGAAATATTATTTTAACTTCAAAAACATAAGTTAGACGACGACAAATCCTAACCCTAGTAAGTTGATGTAACCAGTACGGACGAGACATTAGTGTAAAGAAACCACAACGCGCGTGGAGATAGGGAGAATGACCCAGTGCTGCATGTGCATAGGAACAAGGGAGTGAAGAAGAGGGGACCTACATAGAAAGCCCAAAGAGAAGGAAAATGAGAGAGAAGCACATGTGCTCTCACATGATAATCTCTTCAAAGACCCATCCCCATGTGCCCTTCTTTATACACACCCTATGGTACATTAATACATACTGTAATTGTGTGTATGTATACATATCTCGATGGATGAGATCGAGATCTAATGGATACTCCTACTCTAGTAGGAGATAGTGAAGTGGTTCGTACAATGGGGATCTATCTACACATGCATATCTATCGGGCATGGTGGCCACATGTCACTCCCGTGGGTCCTCCACTCCTAATGTCTTTAATATTTTCTGTCAGCAAAATATACAACGAAAATAAGTACAACAATAAGAAAAATTCATATATGTATATAATAAATAATTGTTTCACTAAGCTACCGAGCATTTAACGTATATCAAATGAGTTTTCACCCATTAATAATCAAATAAAAAGACAAAGATTTGAAAATCTCTCCTATGAGGACTTAATTAAATATTCGAGAAATTAGTACTTCAAATGTCATCTGTTTATTAGTCATTAAATATTAATTTTATTGAAAAATTTACTAGAATATCTCATGATAATACTGCTCTTAGAGCACTTCCATTGGTAAATTTTTGTCAGTATCTCAACAATTAACAAAAAAAAATGAAAGAGAAAGATAGGAAGTTCTCTGCAAAGATACTTTACATATTTTATCAAAAAAAAACTTTTACATACGGTTATAATATTTATTTGACAGGTGAATAGCTGGAAGTGGTTTAATTTTTTTGAAAGCATTAGATTTCAGTTGTATAATTTTGCTATCTTAGAATATTATTACTTTTTAGTTTAGATACTTATTTGTAGATACTAATCAATTAGGGTGCTCGTAGAATCTGCCAATAACAAAAAAAATAGACATTTAAGGTAGTGACCAAATACATACCAACTTCTAATCTAATAAGAAAATAAAAAAAAATTGCCTCAATTCATTTACTCTATGAGTTCACATGTTTCACGTAAAATTAACCAAAAACACAAAGAAAAAACTAGTATGAGTTGTTCTTATTTAATCATTATATTGTTTATATACTTTTGAGAAATATATTGTTTATATATTTAGTAAAGCTCTTATAAAGTTTATATTTGTTAAAGAAATACTGTGTTGATTCAAGATTTTAGATAGTAGGCTTTGATTTCGTGGTATGAGAAATTGAACAACTCGATTTTTCATTTGTTCTATGGCTGTTATTGGGATTTTTAAGAGATGTAAGATTTAAGAAAACGAAAGCAAATAGGATAATGTTTCCAAGGAGGGGGCGAAGAGGGGTTTGGTTTCTCGGGATTGAGGTTTACAAGAATCGTGCCTTTCTCAGTTCACCATCTACCAAACTGACACTTACCCAATTCTAGTATGTAGTTATTTATGTATTTCAATTTACATTAAATATGTTACAAAAATAACACACTGTTGAGAAATTCAATTACAGTTTTTTTTTTCTTCTCAGACAGCTTTCACATTCATCTTGGAATAATCAGTCCCATGTCTTTTTATATTTTTCTCTATAGCCTTTTCAAGAGTTTCAAATTCTTTTTAATGATCAAATGAAAAACTAAATTTTCGTTATTGTTGCTAGTGCTATATATATTGTTACAAAGCCAAACTGAAACTGTGATGGATTTGGTTAAGACAAGACAAGATATGTCTTTTTAGAGTTTAGAAAGGAGAGGAACGAAGAAAGGATTACAAGGAATTTTTGTTGGGAAATTTGGAAATAAGGAACAAACTAACTATAGTCTTGTCCTCTTAGAATCAAAACCAAAATATTTGTCCCTATAGAATAAACATTAACAAAAACCCAGTTTAGTCCTTGCTAATTAATTTTAAAATATAATTAGGATTTAATTATAAAGAAAAATAATAAAAATGTGAATAAGAAGTAAAAAAAAGGACTCTTGCCTCCGACTTTTCCCATATTTCTCCATCGAAGAAGCGATTTACAGTTGAGTCGTCGACACCTTCTTTCGCCGGCCGTCATAGTTCATCGAAGAGCTTTAACTCGTCGTCACTTCTCTCCTTCGTCCCCATTTTTTCGTCTCTCCTCTTTAAACAACACTGATTATAATCACTTTGTAATCTCCGCCGGCCACAGTCGGAGTTGTTCAAGCTCGGGACAAGCTTCTTGTCTCTTAAAAAGGACGATTAGCTTCACGTTCTTCTTCCTTTACTCTTATTTCATCTCGGTTCAAGGCTAGGGTTTCGAAATCCCCTTTCTGTTTCTTTTTGGTTCGTTTCTGCTTATGTGCAGTGGGAACAGATATAATTGTTTAGAAACACAAAGATCAATTCACGTTTATGGTTTTGAACAGAAATTTTTGGTAGAGTTGATTGTGAACATGTGCTATTTTGAGTTATATTTTGTTTTGGAATCTGAGTTTGTATGTAGTTTTGAATTGTCTAATAGACTAGGAAGCGTGAGATGATTATATCAAATGTACTTGAATGTTCTATTGTTTATCAAATGTGAGATAGAGTTATATTTTGGTTAAAGTCTCTGTTTTTTGCAGCAGAAAGTATGTGCAATATGCGTAAGCGTAATGTTATCTTTGAAACGTCATCAGAGGAAGCGAGAGAAGCTATGATGCAGCCTCAGAGATTTCCCGAGCTCATGCTCCTGGTTGAGAATATCTATCATCAGCTCCATCTGTTGGGGTCTTATTCTATAGAGCATGTTTCATCTCATCGAAACCTGGTTGCTTCAGCGATGGCAGACAGCGTTCTTCAAGGCTTACGATCTCAGTCGTAAATTGCCTGAGGGGGCCCAGCCTGGCTTAACCACCTGATCATTCTGGAGGCTCGATCCCCATCTCGAATTCTCGAAGAGCAGGTCTAATGGTCTTCTTCCTTTCTCATGCCTCTGTTTGGTTTTCACCATTGTCGTCTCGGATAGCTGGGAATGCTCGTGATGAGCTTGTGTTGGTACCTACTGGTATTTGTATCTGTTATCGTTATTATTTTTTTTCATTGCTTTTCCTTCGGGTGTTCTACCCACAAACTTTGTCTCCTTTGTCCTGTTTTGGACTTATCAATTAAACTAATTCAGTGTTAAAAAAGTACGTGCGATCATTGGCAAAACGCTCACCGACCGTATTGCAAACCAAACTCAGAGAGATGAAAATACAAAAAAAAAAATATGTCTTAGAATCGAACTTAGGACATGAACACTAATACTCCCCTCTCTTCCCACTAGTCCATGACACAATTATTATATTTCTACAAATAATTACTTATATATTAAGGAAGAAGACGGTTTTGATCAGTTTTTTTCCTAAACTAGAAAAGGAAAGCAATAATATTTAAAAAGATTTTCGCAATATTTTCTAACCATTTTTAACTAGATTTTCGGATAACTGTTACAAATCTAGTGGAAATCATGTTCTACCATTGTTAGAAAATAGCTGAAAGCGTAGATATTGTATACTACATAAGTAGATTAAAGGTGTTATGGAAGAATGTATGTTCTAGAAATCTAGATATATGCTTGTTATTTAGGTCTTATGTTCTTCTCAGCCTACAGAACATTGAAGGAATGGAAGATTGGTTATTCTGGTTTCGTAGATGGAAATGTATTTGGTATATTTTGTATTCTGCTTTAGTAGGTCGAAATGTTTCTGGTGCAATGTGCATTCTACCTTGTAGTAGATCAATGTATTTTTGGTAGACTTCATATTCTAAATCATCGTAGATGGTAGATTTGATATTCTAACAACTTTGGCCTATTTTTCAACTTACTATTCTAAATATTTTTTAAATCTAAAAATATTTTTCATATATGCACATGCTTGACTACTTCATGTTTTATATTTTTTCTTAATTTTTTGCATTGTAAATATATTGATATGAATTTTTATTTATAAGAAGGGTAATGAAGTCCAAAAATGACAAAATTTGATTTTGTTCTAAGGGGACAATAGTTTGATTTATTTGTTCTCTTTTCTCAAAATTCCCATTTTTGTTTTAGCAAATACAAAATACAATTATTTTCAAGGGAAAGCTTTTCTCTAGGCTGGAGATATGGGCCAAACCAGTGGACCCATCATGATGGGTGATCTCTAGGACAACGCTTACAACACTGTGGTCCCACCGCAAACTTTATCTGTCTCCTTTCTTATCCACATTTGGTTGCAATGAGAGAGATATATAACTTGAAGCATACCTGTACAATTTTCTGATTAATCATTAATCAAAGGTATTTGAGCCGAAACCAACTGATTCGTCATAAAGATAATATTGACAAATAGTTTGATCTTGAATTTTCTTATAAGATCTAAAACATCGTTTTATATTCGCCTGACCAAACTTTAATTTTAATTTTGATAGAATTCAAATTCAGAATTGGCAGGGTTACGACTTCTTTCAAGTTCTTTTCTATCACTAGTATCCGTAATTTTCTCACATCTTTTGTTTAGCTGCAAAACATTTATATAAAAATTTAATAAAAAGGTTCTGAAGGAAAAATAATCGAGCTTTCAGATATCACATTTCTATTTTTGTAGACCCACAAACTCTTTTTTGACTAATAGACCCACAAACTTCTTCAATAAGATTTGAAAATTTTTATTAAATGATTAATGGCTAGAGATCTTAAACAATCATCACCACCTTCTTAAAATATAATGGTTAGGGAACATAAGAACATCTGCATTGGTGATATTCTCACATGTGTTTTTAAAATACAGTTAAAAAAATTAAATACTTCATCTGTTCTAAAAAGATGCATGTTCTAGAGAAATTTTTTTTTTTTAAAAAGATCTATTTTTTTATATTTTCATTATAATTTTTGTCAACTAATAATGAAAAATTATGAAATTTTACAACATTAATTGCATTTTGCAAAGTCTTATTGGTTTAAAAATATAGGAAATATAAAATTACAGAAAATTATGCATTTATAACTAAGTTTTAATGTGTTTTATTAAAAAGTGAAAAATTCTAAAAATGTATCATTTTGGAACGGAAGAAGTATAAGATTAAAAAGCAAAAAGTGTTCTCCTTTAAAATACTTTAGATACTTGTGAGAGACACATTTTCTACATATTGCATCACCAATAATTTAGATTATGAAAATAAATGAAAAATGATACAATAAATATATCAATATTTTCTATTTATTGAGAGCTTTATATGTGCTCTCAGCAATGCTGATGCTCTAACAAATCTTAGACTGATATTTATATCTTATTACTTGAATTTGTTAGAAGGGAACATGTTTAAGGAGAAAATAAGCAAACTATATACACAAATTGTTCTGTTAAGGATTTGATCAAGTGACAAATGCAGCTTTCTGTTTATATTGTGATATTAGAAGAACTAAGTGGTTCTTGTGTAGTGGGCTTTTCCTACCACGTGTGTTGGTTGTGCCATCAAACCATCATCATCATCGTGCGCTTCCATAGTACACTCTGATGCATCTTATGTAGCCGTCATTTTTTTAAGAAAAGAAAACGTCAGAAAATCAGAACCTTGCCTGTGTTCCTATATGCCAGGTTATACAACATCCATTTATTTATCTGTATGAAATAGAAAAAAAAAATGATAGATCAACATTTACACATAAAAAATCAAAACAAATTTTCTTTCGTAACTATAGTTTTATGTGGAAGACAAACTTCTTTAATGACAGAAGTTGAAACATACTATGCTGTGTGTGATCAAAGCCCGCTTTAGTACATGTTTGACATGCCGTACCGAACAGCTCCAACTTTCCGGTGAGCAGAACCACCAGGAGCAGCTGCTACAGCCGCAGCTGCAACTCCTATTCCAGCGGTCGCCTGTAACAGGTTTGTGTCTATTATGATCCTGTCACTCATGTTTTCAGCCTTGTGCAATCCGGTTCGAGCCAAGATAAACGGGTTGTTATCTATGTTGATGGCTACATCTGGTGCGTATCTATTGTACTGAGATATCTGTCTTGCCTGCTTCTCAGACTCCATGGTTGTTGTTCTCCTCTCTTGTTGCTTTCCCATGGTGACTGTTGCTGCTGACTGTTGTGGAAAGGGGAGAGCAGTGCTGCGGATGAATGATCTCGGGTCATATGCTTCTCTGCTGATTCTGCCATTGTCATACGGCGCCACCGGACCCATGAATGTGTTTGGTTTGGCGGCTAATTGAAGAGAGAGAGAGATGGTTGTTGTTTTTAGAGTTTGGTTAAGAAACATTGCTGCTGGGTTCAGGATGAGTGGTTAAAAGTACCTGAGAGGTTTCTTTGAGGTGCTTGTGATGTTGTATGGTGATTAAGAGAAATGTTCTGAGTAGGTTCAGGGTTCAACGTGTTTGTGTTATTCATAAACTTTGGTTGTCCTCCTCTTGCAACTGCGGTTGAGTGTATAACTGTTGATCTGAAAGCATACAAGCAGAGAGTCAGAAAGATAATTATATTATGTGTTCTCCAGTTACCAACATGGTCGGTCTTACCTAGGAAGAGAGGCATGTTTCCTTTCTAGAGGTGCCACAGGTCCTTTCCCGCTGTTCTCTTCAAGATGTGCAAACTGTCTCCTAAACTGATCAACAGCACTGCAGAGTATATATAGACCATTGTCAGGGATTGAATGTAACAAAATGCTGGTTCAGAGATGGAATTAAGACCTTGGATAGAGAAAGTTGGTTTTATCAGCGCCGTTCATGTGATCTTTTAGCAGCTGAGGATGGTACTCAAGTATCTCCCTGGATATTAGCTCTCTGATATCCTCTTTAGTGACTTTTCTCCTCTCGAACTCAAACTCCATCTTAGTGATGGGTTGACATGAAGGCTCTCTCTCCACTTTTGCCAATCCCTTGAAATATGGATCAGCAAGTGCCTAATGATGCAGGTATTATAAAGAAGAAACAAAAAACAGTTTAGCGTGTCATCCCAAAAGAATCAGGAAGCTGAAAACTTGTGGTAGAAGTTGAAAAGCAAACCTCTGCAGCAGTTGGCCGGTCTTTGGGATCAAAAGCAAGAAGCCTCTCAAGGAGCTTCAAAGACAAAGGATCTGCGTTTGGAAATTTCTGAGTAAAAGGAATGGGTTGCTTTTTCCTCATGCTTGTTAAGTACCTCCTTGCCTTCTCATTCCTTACCTATATAGTATCATTGGAACTTGCTTTTATGATTCTGCAGAAACTTAATACACTCAGTTAAAGAAGAAGATCACAGTACCCGGGAGATGGTGTCCAGAGAAGGTGTTCCAAGGAGATCAGTCATAAGATCCAGTTGGTGAACCACATTCTTTCCAGGGAAAAGTGGTTTTCCCATCAATACTTCCGCAAAAATGCAGCCTATACTCCAGATATCAATTGCTGGTGTATACTACAAAAGCCATATCCACCCAAAAGTTAGCTTGCAGTAATACACCAATCAAAAGACGCTATATAGAGAACAAATGAAAACACCTTAGAGTAGAAAGATCCACAAAGCTCTGGAGCTCTATACCATCTTGTAGCAACATAGTCCTGTAAATTTCATAGAAAATAAGGTTAGTATCAGGTCCTGTTAGGAGAATTCAAGAGACAAATTTTGCAACTCACTGTCCAGATGATTGTTGTGGGAGTATCATTGAATGCAACCCTTGCCAATCCAAAATCACAAATCTTGAGTTTACAGTTTGCATTTGCCAATATGTTCTTTGGCTTCAGATCTCGGTGGTAGACATTAGCTGGCAACAACCGAGGTACATAAGATAGTGTATAACACACACACATAAAGAGAGATTCTCAAACAAGAGTACCTGTGTGAATGTACTTGAGTGCACGCAGTAACTGATAAAGGAAAAACTGGTAATGCTCCCTTGTCAAATCATCATTGGCTTTAATAACTTGATGAAGATCAGACTCCATTAGCTCGAAGACAACGTATATATCTTTGAACTCTCTTCTCGAAGGAGGGAGCATGATGTGCTTGATCTCAACTATATCTGGATGCCTTAGGAGTCTGAGAAGCTTTATCTCGCGCAGAATTCTCGCAGCATCAGATATATGCTCGAAGATATCGTGTATTTTCTTTATGGCCACTTTCTCACCCGTTAAGGTGTCTATGGCTGAGCAAACAACTCCGTAGCTTCCTTTTCCGATTACTTCTTGAATTTTGAATCTGGTGGCGTCGCCGTAGTCAGAGAAGAACTCCATCTCTAGATTGTTCTGTAACAGAAAACAATTTTGAGTCGGAAAATGTTATAAAGTATGACACTATTCATGAAAATTGTAGTTGTAGAGATCAGGACGCATAACAACATTAACTGCTACAACACTTCACGAACCTTCTGAACTACTAAACACCTTACAAGTTCCCCAACATCAGCAGAGCCACTTAAACCGTAAGGGAATCAAACCTCGTAGGTGAAATGAATTGATACTATCTACCGACACAATGCCATATTCGCTACAAAGTAGAAAGACACTCAACACATAAACTTGCAGACACAAGACGCTACGGAAAGTAATAACAAGACATAGCAACACAAAGCTTGATGCTTTGACATACATAGCTGATAAAGACATAAGAGGGTTTTGGAGCTCAAAAACGCACGCAAAAGCCAGATTTTTTCAGACACAAGTATACAATATGATGCAGAAGGTTCAGATGCAGATAAAAGCTGATGCTAAAAAGGGACGGCTAACGAAGCATTTAGACAAATGTAAAAACCCTGAACAAACAAATACAACTCGCTATCTTTCATTGAGTTACAGCATCATGTGGTGTTGTTGTTTAACACTTATAATATGTAATAACCAGACACTGCCGTTGCTAATGGAGAGATTGGTTTTGGAGCTTAAAACTCACAAAAAGGCAGATTGTTTTTTTAACAGAGGCCAGAATATAATCTAATGCAGAGCAAAGAGAAGCTGATGAGCTAAAAGTGGCACAATGCCATATCAGCTACAAAATAGAAAGGCATAAACTTAAAAGACTCAGACAACTAACGGAAGTAAAAGCCAGACATAAAGAAAGAAGAACACTACCGTTGCTAACAGAGAGACTTGAGGGTCTCAGAGCTTAAAACTCACGCAAAGCCAGAATTTTTCAGAGAATACAATCTGATGCAGAATGTTCAAATTTAATCAAAGGTGAATGCAAAATCATGTACAAAGAGATAGAAATCCTATATCTTGCGTTAAGTTACCGCACCATGCGTTGTTGTTAAGACACTTGTAACGCTCATCACACCCAAAAAAAATATCAACTCACAAAACATATATATCAGAATTGGCCAAAACGGGCAACTTTAAAGACAACAAACAAACAAAGATTAACCGAAAGAACACACATCAATAACGAATAAAGGGAAGTAAAGTCTTCACCTTTTTACGCTGATGATCTGTCTGCATCATTGCTCCTTATCAGATTCAATCGAAGAGAGTCAGATCAGCCGCATTGGCTCCAAATCACGAGGCTTTTTTGCTCCGGTGCCGACAGAATCACACAGGCAAGTCTCTATCTCTCTCTAATGGTGAAAGCAGAGTGCGAACAGCATTTGCTTTAAGCGCACGTTTTCGTCGGGAGATCTGATCACCGACACACAAGGAGAGATTATTGAGGAGAAAGAAAGAGTGAAAATTGAAAAAAGGAGAGAGGAGAATGGAATCTAGATGGATCTTTTATATTTTTTATATACGAGTTAATGGTGTTGTTAAGCTTTGCTGCTTAGTAATGAAAGAAAAAATAAAGAAGGGAAATAAAAGAAAAAGTCAGCTATTTAATAAAGTGCTATATTAGTATGTAATCAAATCATTATTAGTATCTATCTGATATTTATTTGATCTTTATTGCCATTCTTTCATCCTCCTCCTTATCCAATTTCTTTTTGAATCTCTTACTCTATTAAAATAGAGTCCTAAATTTATCTACCATTAAAAGGTTTATGTCAGACCACTAACTAAAATTTTAACAAAATATCATAAATTTATGCATGTATGATATGATATTTTGCTAACAAAAAGCAATATAAATCTAAACAATAATATTTCTGGTAAAAATCTAATAAATTTTTATTATGCAATTACTTTTTATATTTTACCATATATAATATAGGCCAGATTTTATGTATTTTTGGGGAATTAATTTAGAAATTAAATAGTATAGCTCAGTTCTTTTTAAAATTATCATATTAAATTTTCACATAACAAAACAAAATATTTAATTGGTTGTATCATTATATATTTCATTTTATAGTCAAGCAAAAACACAAAACTAAAATAACATACATTATATAAAAAATTATTTTCAGAATATATTATCAACTAATTTGATTTAGTACATAAATATTTTAACAATACAACTTTTTTAAAAAAAATAGATTTGTAATAAGTCATTTAAAGAAAATGTTTAAATAAATTACTATAGAATGATATATGATTAGTCAAATTTAATCAAAAATAAAATTTAGTATATATTATTTTCCAAATAATATTTATTTACATAAATTAATTTTTTTTATATTTTAATTCTTATTTTAAAAATAAAATATATATGCACGAACGTGCGGATTCAATTCTAGTTAAGACTTAACTGATAAGATTAGCGTTAAACAAATTTTTAACACTGTTTTTAGTCGACAAAAAAAAACCTTTCTAAAAAGATTACTATTGTTTTTGGAAACCAATTGCTCTTATAAATTTACGACTGAGAATTAGTTATGTTTTTTTTTCCTCTTCTATCTATATTTCCTTATTTTTTATTTTCTAAATCGTTTACAAACTAATACATATAATTGTTTTATGTCATGCGACCTTCTTATCTATCTTATTAAAGTAGAAGTAGCTTTAGGATTTATTTAGAAACATGAATAGTAGTAAAATAAATAAATATAGTGTTGTTTGGAAACATAGATAGTTGTATATTAGGAAAAAAAGTAATGGACTATGCTATTAAAAATGTTAGAAGTCCATCACATTATATTAATAAATAATGAACTTATGTTACTTGATATACATATTTCAAATGAAATAAAAATTTAAAATTGATTTATATCAAAAACTCATTCAATAATATACATATATTCAAAAATGACTTTTACTAAAAATATTTTCCAATAACCATTGTAAATATATTTTCAATATAAAGAAGAAAAATACAATACAAAGCTCAATTTCAAAAACCAACTTAAAGTATGGTTTTTATATTTCACATAAAAGTTAAAAATATAATATGTGTGTTTATAAAATATTATTAATTATATGATTACTTATTCGATGATATGTATAAAAACGATTAATTATATGATAGCAAATATGTTTTGTAACCTATGATGACACATATTGGATATATAATAAAGATTAGAAGTGGGTGTTTAGGTTTGTTTTTGGGTCTCTTTGGGATTTGGTGTTTGATTCTGATATTTGTGAAGTCGGTTTGAATTTCGATAACCAATTTAAATTATTGTAAAAATTTTAAAATTCATTATATGCTTTAATATTTTTTTAAATCTATAAACAATAAAATATATATTAATTGGAATAATATATGTCAAAGTACCTAACTTAACAATTTATTATTTTATAATTAAATTCGTAAATTTAAATACAGTACACAAATGGAGCTATAAAAAACTATACACGAATGAGCATGTAATTTTTTAATATCTTTAAACATATTTTTGTGTTGGTCAAATGCTAACTAAACAAGAAATATGACGTACATACAAAATGTAAATGCAAGATTAGAGATCATATCAACTCATACACACCGAAAACCGTAATTGTTCATAAGAATATCATTTCATACAAACCCAAAACCATATAAGTTCACTAGAGTTAATGTATAAATCAAATACACAATACTTCGAAATAAAATTATCCAACATACAAACCTTAATTTTTATGGACTACCAAACTAATTGTTGTTATATTGATTATTCAACTTATCAAATAATCTGAAATGACATCGATTTACCGCTCAACGTAAAATTCTTACTATAATATTTATGACTCACAACATTGTACGTACGTCTATGTTACATAACATAATGATGAAACACATATTTAAATAATAAATAAAAATAGTTAAGATAGAACCGTTAAATTAATTTGTTTTCATATACTATAAAATATACACCCGTGTAGTGGCACGTATGAAGATTTAGTTAATATTTTATATCAGATTGTCATAAATAAAAAATAACTATTTTAACCGAATCCAACCAAGAGCTTGGTGATATGGAGAATTACTTATGTATTACTATGCAGATGAATGACGAAACTAAAGTTGGACAATTTTGGCAATCTCGGTGTGGCAATGGGTTAATCAAACCTACACAAAAATACCAAATAATAGAATGGATGACGATTCACCGTCGAGAAAAACGAGGTTCTAGAGCTCTGCTATGCGCTTATCTTAGAGTCAAGAACTTTTTTTCACTACTTATTATATATATATATATATATATATATATATATATATGTATATATATATATATGTATATATATATATATGTATATATATATATATATATGTATGTATATCCGACTTTACCAGACTATATGTGATCTAACAAATCACATCTTGTACTTTTGTCTTTTAAATTGAATGTTTTTTTTTTCAAAAAAACTATTTCAACTCTGGTTGATAAGAAAAACTGAAAAAGTTTTAAGAAAATAAGATCGTATTAAAATAAGTACTAGACTAGTTATTATATAACACTATATAATCACTAAGAACATGAAAACTAGTTGATAAAACTAGATATGTCAAGAAGTTGTTTGGCAAAACATAAGCTTGTGAACCAGCTATTTTATGAACCACCAAGTTTATTTAATCGTGTATTTCATTCACTTACTCTAACTGTGCATTGTTTGTTTTTACCATCCACTAACCAAACATATATAGCGGTCCATGCCCAATTGTCTCCAACCAGAGCCGGCCATTTGATCAAAAAATCTAAGGAATCCCATGCTTTCAGTCTCTTTTTTTTTGAACAACTCTTTCAGTCTCTTTCTAATTAATCATACTTCGACCACGAGAGTATAGACTTTTTAGTCTAGTTATTTAATTTTAAAATAAAAGACTTTAAAAGGCCAACCATGGTTCGATTCTTCACTAATCATATCAGTTTTTATTTAAAAAGTTGCCAACTTTTTTGTTTTGTTTTGTTTTGTTTTGCTTCTAGTTGGTAAAAACCTAGGACCCCGCTCTGTCTCCAACAACCTCCATTTTAGGCCACCGATAATAATCATAGTAACCAATGGATATTGTTTTGAGTCAGATTTACAAACATCTGATGTTTATTGCCGTTGAATATCGAATCTAATGGGTTGCCATTTTAGGAAATCATGAACATGAATCTACTTTGAACTGTAAATGGATAATTTTTCTCTCTTCTTTATGGTTTTATTGTTCTCTCTCAGATTAATCCATTAAGTGGAAGATGGACTCATATCATGTCCAAATAGCACAGAAAAAAAATAATTTGATGGCATTGTAAATTGCCGTCTCGGTCTCTCAGAGTATACGGTGCAGTTGGTTCAAAACTACTAATTGTCTAATACCATCTGACATCTTCTTGCTTGACGGTAAATATAACATCTTTATCTTTCTGCATGTATTAGAAGTATCTTGAAGACTAGAAAGTGGAGATTCCAGGATTAATCCACATTAGTTTAAAAAGTGTACAAAAGATAAAAGCATTTTTATCACATATAGTAAAAAATAGGATTAGATATTTTCTCATTATTACGCATTTCTCAACATTCATTAAAACGACCCACCAACTAGTCGTGGTCAGTAACCAAAACGTCGAAGAAAACAAACTGAAACGATCAACAACCGGAAGTAAACACTTTCTATTTCAATTTGATAACGTTCTATACAATGTCAATACATCTTTTACATACTCTTTGTCAACTGAATATATTATGTTAACAATTTCAATTTGATAACGTTCTATACAATGTCAATACATCTTTTACATACTCTTTGTCAACTGAATATATTATGTTAACAATTTAATTTTCTTTAAGTAATTAATAAAAATAAAACAGTGAATTATGAAACTATATATTAGGTAATATGTACATTTTAATACTTGTTGGTATGGTAAAAAACAACACTCGGAGAAACATCTTCGTAAATAATTTAAACGTGGTAACATTTCAGTTCTCTAACCTCTTGCAACTGAACTGATTCATCAATATGATTTGCGCTTACCTACTACATTGATTATATTTTTTTGCTTAAGCGAAATTATAGATTCGCTCAGTCGTCACGTGGATTAATTTTTTCCTAATCAAAAGCATCATGCTCTTTTATAATAAAATTATGTACTAATCCGAGCTGGTCTGACTTTTGGATTTATCACAGAGAACGCAGACAGGCTAATTAGTAGCTGGTTTTCACATTTTGACAAGAACCATCTTCCACACACATGCCAGAAGTGACGTGGCATCAAATATCAGCAGAGAAATGTAGTGACACATTCAGACACCAAACTCCCTGCGTTTGTGTGCGTGCCCAGGCCATTGGGTCTCTGATTCTAGATTTTGTTCTCTCTTCTAAATTCTCTAAATTACAGTCATGCCACTCCCATTACATGGCCATAATCTAAATTTTATGACTAGCAAATTTTTTTTATAAAACCGTATTTTTAACTTTTTGTCTTGTTATACGTATGTTTGTGCAGATTTAATACTATTGCTTTGCTTCTTTCAAATTTGTACGTACATCAGGTGTTATTAATAGAGAATATTGCGTTGTCTCTTTCATTTGTTTTGGTTCGACTACGTCTTTATTTCATCTTTCTTTGTCTTCACATTTTCAAATTCAGTACCATAATTTTTCTGGACCAGCCTTTTCATTCTCTCAAGTCTCAACTTTCTGGACTACAAGTGTGATTTTTGATTATAATTAATTTAAACAAGCTATACATGTGTAGACCAATCCTACAATGATCCACGCTTAATTAATTTTTCTTCCTTTTCTTATAATTAGGTTTTGATATGACATTATTGAGTTTTTAACTTCGCTTCATGGTTTTCCATTTAAATGTTTTGAATTACTGATACAATAACCTTATATTATACATAAAGTTATGTGAATGTGACAATGAATTTAGACCGTGTATATATATAGGAAGTTGAAAGATAAAAATTCTCACAGTTTTCGGAAACGATTCTTGTTTTTTGTCGTTGAAGCGAACACGTACTGTTACATATCTTCTTCGCATGGGTTTCTTCTTTGGTCTAACTAAAACAAGAAGATAATAACAGCAAGCAATTAAAATTAAAAAGTAAATTTGTTTTCGTTTCTTTTCTAAGCAAACATTACGTACATTTTATCTTATGAAAAGAATAATAATTGAGTCTACTAAAACATATACGCGCTAATAATTTTCCCTAAAACACAAAGAAAACAAACATATATAGAATGGTGAAACTGGAAAACAAGAAAGAAAAAAATAACAAGGACTTATAATTAAAAGTAAGAAGTTTAAACGTTGCTTTCCACAGTAGATTTAGCTTGTTTTAGTTTCTTTCATAGACAAACATTGCGTTGTTATCCTATGAAAACATTAATAATAGAGTCTACGAAAACATATACGCACTAATAATTTGCCCTGCAAGCACCTAAAACAAGCAGAGATACAACGTTCTAAACTGGAAATGAATGAAGGGTAGCGAGACAAAGAGAGAAACAGCTAGTGGGTATACTTCGTATACGCATCGCCTCCTCCTTAAATATCTTCATCACTTCGTATTCTTCATAATGTACCTTGTTAAAAATCTGGTATTATATTCCTTCTCTTTCTGATCAGCGTTAGCAACACAAAAAAGTCATCTGTTTCTGTTGCTTTTATTCCTTCTCTTTCTGATAGCGTTAGCAACACAAAAAGTCACATGTTTCTGTTGCTTTATACACAAGATTGTAGAGTCTGCATGACGCTGGTGCTAATAGTAAGAAACGAAGCGGCAGCTTTCAGATGATAATTGATCGTTTATAATTCAGCGACAGTTAGGACTCAGTTGCGACTCATTTCGGCGACTCTATTAACCGTAACAGCCACACTTTTTTGATCTCATCAACTTCATCGTAGCGGCTTATTTCTTGTCGCTTATAGTTAATTAATATTAGATGAATTTACAAATAATATTGATTTGTTATTGAGCTAACTTGAATTAGGTTTTGGATTCAAAAAGAAATATCATAAAAAGTTTTTCAGAGTGACGAATACAATAATCCGGAGGCTATAATCTTGAAGAACCTGGTAAATAAAAATTAGTAATAATATTGTGTTGCTCCTTACTAATCATCTTGATTTTTTTGTTGCTAAGAAATTTTTATGGAACATCATGCTCTAATAGATAGGAACTCACGTTTTTCGGAAAAAATGTTTTCTTTGTCAATAAAATGCAAACATTAAAGCAAATTAAACAATAATTTATACTTTTCTTAATTTTTATTTATTTTTCATTTTGTTTTGCTTAATTTTAATTTTATTTTGCTTATTTTGTTCATATATTATGCTTCGTTTTGTATACTTGTAACGGACACCAATTGTCATTTAAATCACCAACTTATTTTTCATTTCTGTTTTGCTTAATTTTACTTGTATTTTACTTTTTTTGTTCATATAGTATGTTCATTGTGTTTACTAGATTGATCACGTGAGAAAAACAGTGATTCTACTTTGAATTCTATATTGTACAAATCATACATTTATAAAGTTTTCAGAATTTGGAAGTAAACTAACCAGTTAATAATACTAACTTGATTGCTACATCATTTTAAACCTTTTCATACTTTTTTTACTAAGAAACTTCCATTTTTGCGTTGTGATGTTTATTTAGTCTAATTATCAAATATGACAGTGCGTGATTATGTTTACGAAGACTCAACAGAAATTATATGGAACAAAGTCTACGATAAACATGTGGAACCCAGCGATAGATAGCAGACAAAGCAAAAGAAATGTCTATATCACAGATCTGGACTAGTTCGGAGAAATGCGATTATGGTTATCTTAATACCATCGAAGTTGGCTTGCAGGTATTCTTTATATGTTTGTTTTAAAAAAAAAAATCTTTAACCAATAGATGTAAATGTGTAATTATAAACCACTAACACACTGATTGGTTTTATTCTTCAAATATGTAGGTTCTGGTTGGCAAAAAGAAATGTTGGTTCTGCCTAAGTTGTATAAGTACAACAAGACTCGCTTATTCCTTTTCTGGACAGTACTCTTAAATTGCTCACTATCTTAGCTCATTCATTTTACTTTACAAAAACAAAAAAATGTTATTGTTGTTTTATATATTTATATAGTATCATCAGACTCCATCCCAGTGTTAATTACTTCAGAGTATACTATTACTATACCAACTTAAAAATGGAGTAATATTGTAACTTTCAACAAATTCCTAAATTTTAGCAAAAAAAAAAAATCCTACAATTTAATACTCTTCTTACAACTATACTATTAAAGTTATTTACTAGGATTCTGCCATTAGTTTTAAATCTATTTAGAATGTCATGCCATTAATTATTTTTATGATCTTTTTAATTAATTTTACTCATTTAATAAGGAAACAAATCTTTTGAAACTAATTTTGGTTTCATATACAAGTCTGTTTAGATAATGTTAAATAATAAGTGTATAGTTTGTTTATAAATCGGTGAGTTTAAATAATTAGTCTACGTTATTTTCATTATATAAGTTACATTATTTAAATCAAAATAATTTTGTATAACATAAATATTATAATATATATATATATATATATATATATATGGCACTGAAAACATATATATACCAAAAATAAAAACATTACAAAATATTAGTATATTTAATATATTTTTACGTATTATGTGTTTAGAATGGGTTAGAATTGAATCAAATTTATATATGTACCAAAAATATAAATATTACAAAACAACAAAAAAAATCCAAAGTTAAAATTTTGTTATAAAATAATCATGAGTTTTGAAATCGTGGATCAAATCTAGTTCTTTATTATAAGTTAATACTTGATATGGTCTCTTTCACCTTTCGGCTAAGTAGTCAAATATAACATAGCGATCTTATTATTAAGCACAAAAGCCCATTATATGATAGAAAAGAAGATCAAAACTCAACATTGATGGAGTATCTTACTATTTCACGGCCATGGAACAATGAGACCGAATCAGAAGGTGTTGATGTTTTGATCGACTCAATAAGAGGAGTTTGAGTAGACAGATCCCACAAATTACCACGTACCAGTGAGGCTACGAATAATATTCAGGCTTAATATATGATCCAGTAATTTTCATATATATATTTTGACAACGATATATATATGTGTGTGTGTGAATCATATGATACATACCAACATCTCTGTTTTGAGCTGTTTGACCTAAACACTCTAATCAAACGATTTTTGTTATTTTTTTTTTTAATTTCGTTTACTAAAGGCTATAGAAACCATATCACAAACAAATATTTAGTTTGTTTCGCTAAATTTATTACCAATAAAATTAAGAAAGAACAATATATAGAAAAAGTCACCTTTTTAAAACATAATACTACGAACAACATAATCCATCGAAGAATCACCAATTATAAGAATATATAAGACCAGTTTCTATCGGTCATGGCCCTCGTATGCACAACAACATTTTCCAGTAGGGTTTGGATTACACGTTCCATAGTCGTACCCAGCCACTATACAGTTATAGATACGTTCATAAAGTTCGTACTTTCCTGGCACACACTGAGCTTGGCAATTTGGTGGCCCTGCAGATATACAACACAAGGTCGAATTATAATTATGGATATTGTGATCGGGTGATCAAGGCGTTACATGAATTCCTAAAAAACCCGAGTTCGAATCCGCATCACACCAGATTTCTACGCGAGTGGCCACCAGATTTTCACATTCTCTCCAAAGAATGGTTTACCATTTTTTATAATCAGGAATATACAATGTCCAAACAATAATTTAAAAAGAACTTAAGAATATGTATGATAATTACTAGTAGGAACAGACAATATTCATGGATACCTGGAGATTTCAAGGTTTTCAGATTCATCATACATGTGTTTTTATAACTATTCATGAAATGAATCCATGAAAATAAATAGTATATTAAAACACTAAAATAATAATTAAATTGTAAAAAGATTAAGAAGATTGTATAAACATTAAATATAAAATTACAAAACATAATGTTATAAAGTAATTTAATTTTTGTAGATTTAATATATTTTTAAAATATCAATAAAATACATATTTAATATATTCGTAGTACTTATAATATACTTCATGAATTTGAATCGATGTTTGATGAATCCTAACTCGGCTATCTAGATATTAAAATTTTAAATAGATCGGATTTCAGATCGGATCATGTATTTCGTATAATAATTTCAGTTCTACTACACATACATATAGCGTATATACTTTGATTGGTAGCATACGGTTCATTGAGTTAGTTTTACTGAGTTAGTTTGAGTTAAGGGTCTAAATTATTAGTAACTCATAAATGTTACCAATCATACATTACACTTCATTTGGCTACTGGTTCAATATCTTGAAGAATTAAAAAAAAAGTAAAATCTGCAGGGTTTCTTAACCTTTTTCTTCTTACTTTCGCAAACAACTTTTGCTGAGTTAGATTTCACAACTTTCATTTGTAGATGAACATCCATTTCCATTATTTGATTAATCAATATAAAATTTAATGAGAAAGAAAATCTTCAGCAATGTTTGTGGTTAAAGATAATTGGAAGATAACAAAACTAAGAAGAATATTTTGTCATAAGCTCATACCTGATGCGGCCACAACACCATAGTTGGACATTAAAATTGCCAATATTGTTATAAGAAAAAAAAAAGTCACAGAGGTTTCTGTGATAGCCATTATAAATTTCTTTTAGCTTTTGTTTCTATCGAGACGAACATATGTTAAAATTTGCTGTTCCCGGGCAAGTTCTATTTATATGAACTCTTCTATTTATATGAACTTATGTCAAAAAGTTTCAGTGTAATACCATTTTTTTTTGTAAACAAGTTTAATACCATTTTTTTTTGTAAACAAGTTTAATACCATTTTTAATTTTGACTACAAATGATATTCCCGTATTTTGGTATATTTTGTTGATATAATCCTTTCTTTGGACAATCATCTACTAAGAATCTTTTAGCAAAAATATAAATAGATATATATGCACATTTTCAAATATGCTAACAATGGGATGAATTTTATATTAGATTAGTACTTGAGTATGTATTGACACGGTGTAGTCTATCGGCTAAGTAGTCAAGTATTGTATTGACACGGTTAGTCTATCGGCTAAGTAGTCAAGTATGTATTGACACGGTTAGCTCATATGATAAAAAAAAAAGATGAAAACTCAAATCGAGAGAACATATCTCATTATTTCACGGCCATGGAAAAATAAGACCGAAGCAGAAGGTATTGATGTTTTGATTGACTCATTAAGAGGAGTTTGAGTGGATAGATCCCACAAAGCACCACATATCAGTGAGGCCATGAATAATATTTCCGGTTTCAATATATTCGATAATTTGTAAATATATATATGATAAGTTGATAACGTACTTCTTACTGAAATTATACTATTTCATAACTTTCATTTTCTGCCACATAAAAAAAACAATAAAAAGATCACCGAATTATTTAGGCGGCATAAATTATTATATCACCTTGAATGCCGAAATTAAGCCATTTAATTAGTAGTATGAAGCTTTTTAAGCCAAACGAGAATGGAAGACTCACAATCTACGGTTAACATTATTTAGTGGGCATCAAATACTCGTAAACTAGAAGGTAACGCACCACCAAATGGAAAAAAACACAACAAGAGAATAAAAAAAGAGGAAGAAACACAAAAAAAAAGCTAGTAAACGAGACCAGTGCTTCTTCTTCATTTTCATATGCCACAGAAGTTCTCTACTGCTTTTCAGGTATGCTGCCATCACCAGCGCCTTCTCCTTCACTTTCATGCGGCACCGAGTAAGAGGCAAGAAGTGCCATGAGCACCTCCTGCAGTTCCATGGACTTCTCTATCCGGAAATTGCCGTATCCCCTTCCATAAGAAGCGCTCTGCAACATATTCTCCATCTCAGCGACCCTCAGCTGCAACGCTCGCAAGTGATTCAGCAACTTCCAAAAATTTTCCGGGTAAGAGCAACCTACCACCATTGTCGCCTCTCGAAAAATTTGACCACATGTCGGCGATTGTCACGGGTAGGGAAGGGTACTGTGATCCACGTCCTGCCATATGCTCAACGCGACTGATCACATCAAACCCATCCACAACTTCTCCAAACGCGACCTGATCGCCATCGAGGCCAGGGGACTCCGTCATGAGGAGCATGAACTGAGATCCGTAGGTGTAATCATCTCTGCTGAGCATGGAGAGGATACCTTTACGGTCGTGCTTCCTTTCGAAGTTCTCGTCCGTGAAAGGATAGCCGTAGATGGATTCGCCACCATATCCGTTCCCATGAGTGATATCTCCTCCATACCAAATTTTAGTTATACCGTGGATGATAGATCCCTTATAGTGTAGTGGTATGCCTGACCCACCTACGCCTTTCTCGCCTGTACAGAGAGCTCGAAAGTTCTCTGCCGTCTTCGAGTTCGTGTCGGCGAAGAGCTCTATCACGATCCGACCAAGAGTTTTGAAGTTGACGGCAATGTCGAGGAAGACTCTAGGGTTATTATTCACCATTTAGGGTTTAGGCCTCTCTTTGTCCCTTGTTACTATGTAGTCTACTTCTGTCTGTCCAAGGAAACTTATTTATATGCAGTTTTATTCCATAGTCTACACGTAAACTTATGGCTTGTATACTAGTATTATTCAATACCGATATGATTAGATTGTTTGACCAAGCCGTCGTAGCACCCGAATCTCAATATGACATATTACCGAACAAATCAAAAAGTTTTTTTTTTTTTTTTTTTTTTGCAATACTGCTTATTACTATAAGCAATGGAAACCAAACAATCGTTATCCGGAGTTCAAAATTTACAAGATCCACTTCTCTTTTTTTTGTGAAAATTCATTTTCTTTTTCATTGACCGATTGTGTTATCGGAACTGAATTCAAATTAATTTCTAAAAATAGCATCGAATTTTCTAATAATGTCTAATATATTATTTTAGTTTTGTTTGTCCGAACAATAGTTTAATTCTTGGCATGGTTTTAATCTTGAACAGACGGATGTATTTCCTCAAATCATGTTTCTTAACACTATACTAAATTATGACCCGGATATATTTTTTGTTTATTTTTTTTAAATTAATTTTTATATTTAAGTTTTTTTACAATCATACTTAAGTTTTTTTGTTAATCATATTTGCATTTAGTATTAATTTAATTTGATATACTAACTATTATTTAAATAAATGATATACATTATTTAGACCAAACATTTATCAATTGAAACATGATTCTAATTTAGTAGAACATATTACTACTGTTTAGTTAAATACAAATATTTATGAAGTCCAATTTAACCGAGAAACTGAAATCCTTAATTCGTTGAAATCAAATTTAGATATTTCTGAAATAGTAAAATATTATTTTATAGGAAGAATTAATAAAATATTGACCAAAGGACACACGTATAGATATCCATGTAATAAATATTAACACATCAGACGTCAACATATCTACAACTTATAGAATTTGTTTTTAATAGTTTTGTCTTCAAATAAAAAAGAGAGGAAATATTCAAATTGTCATCAAGCTGGTTAATGTTCGTGTCAACGGTTGCACACTTGGCCTAACGCCGAGAAACAAAAGAAAAGACGATATTCAAAAAAATTATAAGGCCCCTCTAACTAATTACGTAATTATTAATTAGTGCTATTAAATGTTATTACTTCATAAACACCCCCTGTTCCTTGTCTCTCTGTTTTCACCTTTGAGAAAATAAAAATAAAAAAAAAATCGGTTTTTTTTTTCTCTCTGACGCTCTGGTTTGTGTAATTTCCCGGCAACGGAGGAGGAAGAGTGTAAGCAAGAAATTACTCTTCTTCTACGAAACAAAAAAAAAAACATATCTCTCCTTTGCTTCTTCGATTCTCTTCCTCTTTTAGTTTGATCAAAAGCTTTCTTTTTTTCTTCTCTCCTGTTCATGGTTTCCTCCATCGCAGGTATTACTAAGTTGACAATCAATCCCTTGTTGGTTTCTGTTATTATTCATATGAAAATATGTGTCCTTGTGTTGGTTGGTTGATTGCCTTATGGTTGATTGTGATTGTTTTTTTTTCCTGGAAATTATTGCAAAGGTTTAAGCTTTGAGTTTTGGGTTTATTGCAAAGACTCTGTCTTTGATCATGTTTTGTAGCCAAAAAGAAGCAGATGTTGTCTGAAGTAAAACTTTTTATGTAGTATTTCACCGAGTTGACCAACTGTTTCATGGCTTTACTTCGATTGTCTTTCTGTTGGAACATTCGATCTTGTCTGTTTTGATTGTGTTTATGTCTGTGTAAAGCTATTGGTCTCAGGACGTTACAGTTTATTTCTTGTTTTGTTTTGGCAGTTGGTGAAGCCAAAAAGATGGAGTTAGAACCCAAGGAATCACTATCTGCTGGTACTAAAAAAGATACTTTCTACCATTTTTTTTGGCTTTTTCTTGGAATTTTCTTATGTTTGATGTCTAATCTTTTCGCTTTGTCAAATATAGACATGCCATCTTTGCTGAGAAGATCATCTGAAGCTTTTAATGGAGGCAGTGGATATCGTCCTGCAACTGATCTGAGCATGTTTTCTAGCTCACTGCCAACACTTTTTCATGAAAAGCGTATGTTACAGCTTCTTTTAGTTATCAGTTTTAACTCTTGACTCAACTTGAAGATAGTTGCTAATGTGTTTCTTTTGTTTTGACTAACTCTGCAGTGAATATGACTGATTCAGATAGCTGGCTCTCACTTGATGATAACTCACCCAATCTGAACAAACTCGTCATAGGAAACTCAGAGAAGGATTCTTTGGAAGATGTTGAGCCTCATTCTTTAGAAACCTTGCTTCCCGAGGATGAAAATGAGCTCCTCCCTGGACTCATTGATGAGCTTAACTTCAACGGCCTGCCTGAGGAGCTTGAAGATCTCGATGTCTTTTGCACTGGAGGGGGTATGGAACTGGATGCTGAATCCCAAGATAATCATGCTGTTGGTGGTGCAAATGCATTTGTTACTCGTAAACGCGCCAATACATCTGGCAGAGTTTCAGTAGAGCATCCAAACGGTGAACATCCTTCAAGGACATTATTTGTTAGGAATATAAACAGCAGCATCGATGATTCAGAGTTAAGCGCTCTCTTTGAGGTAATGAACACTCTCTGTTGCAGTAAATTTTCTTCACCCTTATCCCATTACCAGAGCTCTTGCTGATACTTTCTATATGTCACCAGCCGTTTGGGGAGATCAGGAGTTTGTACACTGCATGCAAAAGCAGAGGTTTTGTAATGATATCCTACTATGATATCCGAGCTGCTCATGCTGCAATGCGTGCACTACAGAACACTCTCTTAAGAAAAAGGACACTGGACATTCACTTTTCAATTCCTAAAGTATGAACCTTCTGAAATATTCTGGATTTAAAGTTTCAGCTTTCTTTAGCACTTTTATAATTTACCAGTTTACTTCCACATGATAGGAGAATCCGTCAGAGAAGGATATGAATCAAGGGACTCTTGTGATTTTTAATGTGGACTCAACAGTATCAAATGATGAGCTCCTTAAGCTGTTTGGTGCCTATGGTGAAATAAGAGAGGTAGTTTATGTTTCCTTATAATGAGCTACTTATGCTAATTTTCACTGTGGTTGTATCTAATTTACAATTGTTAATTCTTGGCTTCTAAATGCAGATTAGAGAAACCCCAAACAGGCGATTCCACAGGTTCATTGAGTACTATGATGTTAGAGATGCAGAGTCAGCTCTAAAAGCACTGAACAGAAGTGAGATAGGTGGAAAATGTATAAAGCTCGAACTTAGCCGTCCTGGAGGTGCTCGTCGAGTGTGAGTCCCTTGGCACTTTGTATATTTCAAAGAATTGATTTACCATAAACAGTGAACTGAATCTATTTGCATGCAGGTCGGTCCCTTCAACAAGTCAAGATATGGACAGACACGAAGTTGCAAGTTTCTTTAATCCAGTAGCTTCGCAAGTTGCCAATTCTCCACCTGGTAACTGGCCCATTGGCAGCCCCTTGAAAGGATCTCCCACTCATGCCTTTCCGAGGCCACACGGTCTAGGAATCATCAGGCCGTTTAACCGAGATACCATTCCTGGATTAGCTTCAGTTCTCCCTGGTCAGCAGACCTCTAGCTTCCATGGATTTTCACCAGTCAGTAACGACCAAGGGCTGCTGAAGCATCCAAACCAAACTGTTCTGAATAAGGGTTTGATGCACAACCTCTCTTATGGGCAACCTCACTCGTTGCCTGAGCATATAGGAGGGGGGATTTCCAACTCCATGAGGTTTATAGCTCCACACTCCTCTGATAACCGCTATCGGTGGGGAAGTCCTCCTCAGCATATGAACTATCCTGGTTATACTGGTGCCTCGTCGTCATCCTCATCACCAACTGAACGTCCTTTTGTTGTTAGGCATGGTTTTCCATTTGCTGAAAGGCAAGGTTCATTGCTTGGGAAGTATCAGCATCATGTGGGCTCTGCTCCTTCAAGCACTCATTTTAATACCCATATGAATAGCTACACTGGTTCACCAGAGACATCCTCTCTGATACCCTCCTTTGGGTTTGGCGATATGGGAGTTAACAAAAGCTATGCCAGTGCTCTTGGAAAAGCGAACCTTGGTGTTGGTCTTCAGGGAAACCAGAACAAACAGGACTTCACTGGCGGCTTTGGCATGTCCTCGTTGCCTACAGTTCCGTTTGGTGGGAGTAGAGGATTCGAATCAGTAAGACATGAACCTTTTGCTCAGCAAGGTATGATCCAACAGATGGATGGTGGTCAATATCATATTGACTTGGATAGAATTGCGACTGGAGATGATATTCGGACTACATTAATCATCAAAAACATCCCAAACAAGTAAGTGTTTTCCTTGATCTCAGTCTCAGTATAAAGACCATAGGACAATGTTTTAACTTTCAGACGCGTTGTTTTGTAAGGTATACTTACAAGATGCTGGTGGCTGAAATTGACGAGAAGCACAAGGGAGACTATGACTTTCTGTGCTTACCCATAGACTTTAAGGTACTATATATTGAACTCATGATGCTCTTGTATGACCTGAGCACGTACTGACTCTATCTAATTTCTTCTGGATGCAGAATAAATGCAACATGGGTTATGCTTTTGTCAACATGGTCTCTCCATTGCACATTGTTCCCTTCCAACAGGTTCTTACCTTTTCTCTTCACTAATTGTTTAGGAAACAAATCTTGTCTGATTTGTTAGTTGAGTTTAATGTTATGTTTCTGCCTGCTTATCATTGCCTTGTTTCTGCAGACCTTCAATGGCAAAATATGGGAGAAATTCAACAGTGGGAAAGTTGCTTCACTGGCATATGCAGAGATCCAAGGAAAGGCTGCTCTTGCTTCATACATGCAGAATCCAAGTTGTATGAAAGACGATAAGCAATTGTTTCCAGAAGTCTCCCACCACAATGATGATGAGAATCAAGACTCCAAGGATCCGGTAGTCTATTAAGATCTAAATGCATATGAAGTCTCTTCAATTATTGTGTCCACCTATTTCACCTTTAATATATGGATCATGCAGGACCAACTTTTTTCAAGCATTTGGAACATGACCACTCCTGATTCAGATTGGTCTTACACTATGGATGTTATCGAGAATCCAAGGAAGAACATTGCACAAGAGTCTTCTTAATCCCTCAAGCCAGTAAGCAGGGAACTCTAACCCACTATCTAAGGTAAGTGTACAGATGGGGTGCTGTTATGGAAGAAACATATGTACAGTATCAAGGAGCTTGTATCTTCCACGCAACAGAGTAGCAGGTTTTTTAGGGATTACTTCGCACCAAAAAAAGAAAAAAAAAATCCCGTTTTAGAACATTATTAAGTTATTATAAACACTTTATTTGGGAAACTTCTATTTGTCAGTAATGTACATATATGTATCAACCTCTTGCGTGTACATCCTTGTGTCCATGTGAAAGACATGATCAGTGTTTAGTTGTTTCGTTACAACAAACTCGTTATAAGTCTGTCTCAGTTAGTTACCGTTACAAAACCGTTAGACGTCTCTCTCTCACTCTTTATGTCTCCATAGCTTCAATGACGTTTCAGACTCTTCTTCAACGTTTCCTAGCCAAACGTGCCACCAAAGGCTCAGCATTTGAATCATGTCCTGGTATATTTTAATAACTATCTTCAATGAAGCTAAAAGAGTTTCCTTCCGCTGAAAAGGTTCTCCCTTTTCTTCGAATCAGATATTCAGATGATAGCAGTGCACGTCTTGGTACAACTCCAACTGGAGTCCAAGCATCTTTGTGGCGTAATTTATATACGAGGGTGTGCCACATTGTCTCCAGGAGCCTGTAAACCATGTGACCGTCCGGTTCTGTAGAAACAGCAGCGATAAGGTAAAAAACTAGGGAGTGTCTCGGCAACCTCCGACCCAAGTCATGGAGAGCAAGTGATCAAATTAGAAGTGGACTTTGATAGTAAGGATTTTGCTATGTGGAGACGAGGCAACGACGCCGTTTTAAGGATATATACGTATCACCTGAATATCTGGACTGGATGTAATAATACATTTATACATGTAGATTTGTGTGAAGTAATTAAAAATCTCTAAAAGAGTAAAAGTGTAAAAGGAATCAAAATTGTCAGCCGTACAAATAAAAAAGCAAAGGGCTTTTGGAATAATAAAAAGAAAAAACCTTTAAACCCCTTTTTTGGTGTGTATCAGATTCCGACATTCAGGGTCTTAAACAGCTTCAATGTCTGAGAACGCAGCCACCAACATAATGGAGAAGAACCAGATTTGTAAAGACGCCATCGTGTCTGAACTACAGAAGAAGAAAGTTCATCTCTTTTACTGCTTAGAGTGTGAAGACCTCGCTCGCAACATCGCCTCTGAATCAGACCACATCACTCTCCAATCCATCAACTGGAGGTTAAAAAAAACTTTCCACCTTTACCCCCAAGTTCATGTCTTCCCATAACTTTAGGTTAAATAAAAATCATAACTTTATCATGAAACTTGGATTCACTCTGCTCCAGTATCTGATTTGGCTCTTGCTACTGTGAATAGTATAATTGGCGTTCAATAAAGTTTCATGGGTAAAAGTAAAAATCATAACTTTACTGTGAAATTTGGTTTCCCTCTGCTCTAGAATATCTGAGTTCTGTTTGTGTAGCTCTTTGATTTTGAGTCTTTATGTATATCCAAAGCCATCATCTTTCTCTCTTAATGTGGATAGTGTTTGGTTTGTTTCATTGGTTTATATGTTTTGCTTTTACAGGAGCTTTGCTGATGGGTTTCCCAATCTGTTTATTAACAACGCACATGAGATAAGAGGACAGCACGTTGCCTTCCTTGCTTCCTTCAGCTCTCCTGCGGTTATCTTTGAGCAGATCTCTGTTATTTACTTGCTCCCTCGCTTGTTTGTCGCCTCCTTCACCTTGGTGTTGCCTTTCTTCCCCACTGGCTCCTTTGAGAGGATGGAGGAGGAAGGTGATGTAGCTACTGCTTTCACCATGGCTAGGATTGTCTCTAACATCCCCATTTCACGTGGTGGTCCGACTAGTGTTGTCATCTATGACATTCACGCCCTACAGGTATATGCTTTAGCTATTCCTGTAAGTGTTAGTGCTTGTAGTAATCGCTATCTAATATTGTTATTGTGTGTTGCAGGAAAGGTTCTACTTTGCTGATCAGGTTCTTCCTTTGTTTGAGACTGGTATCCCCTTGTTGACTAAACGTCTTCAGCAGCTTCCTGAAACTGAAAAGGTTAGTTTTTATCTCATTTTCAGACAAACAAAACTGTTGATGATAGCGTCCACTCATGTTTTCCTGTTCTTTGTTGTTTGCAGATCATAGTTGCATTTCCAGATGATGGAGCTTGGAAGCGTTTCCACAAGCTCTTGGATCAGTACCCCACGGTTTGTAAATTGATGTTTTTATCAATCTTCATTTGAAAGAAAATTTCTCTATGAGCATCACAATATCTTAATGAGGCCAAATGTTGAATCATAACACAGGTGGTGTGCACAAAGGTTCGTGAAGGCGATAAGAGGATAGTCAGGCTGAAGGAAGGGAACCCCGCTGGTTGCCACGTCGTTATCGTGGATGATCTTGTGCAGTCTGGGGGTACGCTCATTGAATGCCAGGTATCGTCTAGAACTAACAATCTCTTTGCATTTTGCTTCTAAACTGTGAGCTTGAAACTCAGGAGGGGCTTGATGTCAAACTGAGTTAAACCTTTCGTCCTGAATTGTCTTAATATACCAAGTTGATACCTGTTTTGTTCGAAAATATTTGTCAACTATTAAACTATGCAGATGATGTTTTGTGAGATTTGTTGAGAATCCAATCTGAAATTCACTTTTTGTTTTGTTTTGTCACACAGAAAGTATTGGCAGCTCATGGAGCTGCGAAGGTGAGTGCTTATGTAACTCACGGTGTCTTCCCAAAGAGCTCCTGGGAGCGTTTCACTCACAAGAATAACGGTAACTACCTGTGAAAATACGAGAAAACTTACCTGACTTTGGTAATTGTTCATCTCTCTTCTTCTATCCTGAACCTAAGCCTATACTGTTTTGGTTATGTCTCAACTAGGGCTAGAAGAAGCGTTTGCGTACTTCTGGATCACGGATTCATGTCCACAGACGGTTAAGTCCATAGGAAACAAGGCTCCTTTCGAAGTCTTGAGCCTCGCGGGATCCATTGCTGATGCTCTGCAGATTTGAAGCAATTAATTAGAGAGATAAAGCCTGCTCATTGCTGGTCTTGGTGGTTTGGCCTTGGTGTTGTACTCTTAAGAGATGTTACCAATTTATGAAATAATCATATCACTTTTGCTGAGACAGATTGTTGAAACCTCGTACGCTGTTCTTGATTTATTGTTGATTGGTCTTTCTTTTGCAACGGAATCAATTGCTGAGTTCATTAAAAAAACTAAACTCTCACCTTATGAGAGTATGAGATAAACATGATGACAGGTTTGGGGAGGACAAGCACACGTGTGTTGATTGTCTTGTTCATCATCTTGAATCTTGATGTCAATTACCAAGCAGCAATGCAATGTCTTATTAGCCGGGAGCATTCAATTGGGATCAATAATAAAAACACAATAATATTTTTTTTTTGTATTAACTAGAGGATGCTGCTTAAGTTCATTAACAATTACTTATCTTTGTTTTAGTGTTTCTTTATAATATTGCAGGTACAAACTACAGAGGAGAGGAAGATTAGTTTCAGTTAACTTATGGTTCTCCCTCTAATTTTATTAGCAATATCAAGGCTTGGACATGGCACGCTGCATAGGTCCCCAATGGTATATATCAGAACCAGACTTTCCATTAGTGAGCAGGTTTTGAGGCAATCCATGAATGTCATCTAAAGGACGAGATCTTCCATTCTGGTAGTATTGCTGGTTCTGCATAGAAGCAGCTTCATCATCATCCAGAGGAAGACGATCAAACACAGCGTTCATGAAAGATGCAGCCATGATAACAACAGGACCAGATGCTATTAGCCCACCAACCACTCCTCCACCAACAACCTGTCCTTGATGCCCGGCTAAGTAAATGGTCAAACCAGTGATCCCAAGCGGTGCTGGTGGAGGCAAGATCGATCCTAGCAATGAGAGGATCTCGAAACGCCCGTGTAATGTCACTATAGCTCCTGATGAAGCTGGCTGCCTTAACGTCACATTGGTAACGCAACCATTGGCACTCAGTATGCAGAGACCTTTCTGTTTCCTTCTTGCATAGTCTGATAAAGCCTCACAGATGTCATTACCTGAGCTGATCTCAACGGCATGAGCTCTGAGGGAGTTTGGACTGTCTTGAGTCACAATGATTGGTGGTTTGGGTTTGTTCTTGGAGCCAGCTGGTCTACCTCTTGGCCTCTTAACCATCCCTCCTTCAATTGATGAAACCGGTTGGACCGCTTTGGGTAATGCTGTCAGGTTGTTGTTGTTGTTGTTGTTGACTCTCTCTGCTGCCTCTTGGTTCCTCAATGGAAGTAGTGACTTAGATCCTACAGAGGTTGGAGTTAGAGCTGTACCTCCAGCCATTGTTATCAATATGTTAGATTTCAACTGAGATTGTGTGAGGAGTTTATGGGTGTTAAATAAGGAGATTGTAGTGAATTATTATATGGTAGAGACACAAAAAGAATGACTGTGAAGAGTAGGAGATGGTTAAGTAGTCATCAAAATTGTGATTAATAATTAACAAATTAATTTGCCAACAAAAACTTTTTGGCAACCTACTTCTCAACAGATTATTCATCAAAAGTTTCTTCTTTAACAGAGAGAGATAGTAATAATGTTTTAAACATTAAATTACGCTGACAAATTACATAATAGCTACCATTATAACATCAAGTCAAGACTAAGACCTCACAGCAAAACAGCGAAACGTTACTATAGACACAATAATGGCGCATTGCTCTGGTGGTCTGCAACAAGATACTTGGGATGCGCAACTAGAGTAGTGTCATACGTATATTATTCTTACAAAACAAAAGCAATGAGTTTGCTTTATCCTTTATACAAAGCTCAAAAAAAGAAAGAAGATCATTATTAGTGTTTAGTGTTTCCCATCTATAACAGACCTAAGTTCATCCCAACTTGCTGATTCTTCAACAAAGTCTCCACCGTTGATGTTCAAGAAACTCAAGAAGTTGTTATCATTACAAGTATATGTCGGCTGATTGAAACCAACCGTCGTAAGATGGTTCCAGTAAGGATTCTGCGTCTGTGGCTCTTGTACCTTCTTGGACAAGGAATCTACTACTCGGGGACTGGTGTGATCGGAGTCTAAGCTGCTCGACTTAGAACATGAATCGGTTAAGGTGATAACCGGTTTACGGTTTAGTTGTATGGTGGTTGGATTTCTGTGATGTGTGACTCGTTTGAAGATTCTGCATAGCGTCCAGACCTCCTGCGAATAATCAAATTTTTATGGACGAATATTAGTCTATTGTGGACGTTTTCACGTATTTTGCAATAGTCTTATCTTTTTGACAAAAAGTTGGTCCCATTTTCATGAAAAGATATGTGATCAATAAATATCTCATATGGAAATGTGCCTTCGTGATAGACTTTTAGAAGCATTTAACACCACGAGTATAAGAAAATTATCTCAACTAAACATAGCTAAGATGGTTAAGCCTGATGCATACTTTTCGAAGTTAAATAGACCAGTTCGATTATTCATAAAACAATTTGATTAATAATCGAAAGTATATACTTCTTAAGATAGAAATTTTAATACTTTTATTCGTTTTTAAAAATACATATCATAAGAGAGTTGTTTTTGGTATTGTAAATTTACTTTTAAAATGTGTAAAAATCTTAAAAAAAAAGATATTTTATGAAAGAACGGAAATAATATATTCAAATAAAACTTACTGCTTGTTGAGCTGTTGAGTCGGTTTTTGTGGTGGAGGGGAGGCGGAATTCATGCATCATCCAATCGGTTTTGGAGCCCTTACCGGCGGAGCCAAGATAGTAAACCAAAGATTTCTTTAGCCCGACGCACTCAGAATTGGAGTAAACCGGTTTATCAATACCGGTGGCTTTCCAGAAACCTGAACCGGTGACACGGTTTGGTCTAACGCTATTCTTGTATTTCCTGCCTCTCATGCAGAAGAAGTACCACTCCTTTTCCCCGACGCTGCTCACTCCTTAATAAAATCCACAGTAAATGTTGTTAATATTAATTTGTCTCCTTTCATGAAAATATGTTTATGTAATACTATAGAAAACGGGAATTAAAACACATTAGTTATAGATAATAGACACATTAATAGAGTCAATATGCATATATAAAGAAAGAGAAAACAAGAATCCAGTATATATAAAGACTTACTAGGAAGGTCCCAAGGATCGAACTTGTAGATATCAATCTGTTTAATAAGCTCGAGTTTGATGGGTCTGTTCTCTACTTTTCTTCGTAGATAATACCCTAAAAGCTCTTCGTCTGTTGGATGAAATCTAAATCCAGGAAGTATTACTTCATCTTCTTCTTCGTCCTTACCTTCAACACTCATCTTCACTACATCGATATATCAGCTATTAAGTCTCTGTGAATAAAAGTTCTAGGTACGCATTTATATAGGTGAACATTTATCAAACTAATGATTATTTTATGCCGTTCAATTGGTGTTGGGTCAGTTGCGAATGACTTTGACTATTATTATACACACAATATATCTTATATATATATATATATATATATATATATATATATATATACTATTATTTGCGAAGTGATTTTTCCCAACAAAACTCTCGCGTTAAAAGTTAGAACGGCTAATATTGTTTATACCCTTAATGAATAAAATATAAAAATAAGGTAAAATAAAAAACGAAAATTAATTAGATAATGGATTAAAATTAATAATAGTAAGGATTATCCAAAATTAAAAATATATTTAAAATATAAAGATAATTCAAATATATGTTGTATCGTTAAACTAAAATAAAAAAATAATTAGATAATAGATTAAAATAATAATAGTAAGGATTATCCCAAAATTAATAATATATTAAAAATATAAAGATAATTCAAATATAAGTTGTGTTGTTATCTGAAATTTTTTTTAATAAAAAGCTAAAAAACATAAACTATATAAATAAATATTAATCAATTAATTTTCAAACAAAAATAAAAATAATAATTTATTTTCATAATCTTTTAATTAGTAACTGTAAAACGATTAGGCCCCCACACCTAATATCTTAATGAAAGCCGGTACTAGTTTAATTTTACTATCATAGACACACACACACACATATATATATATATATAAAACCCTCACTTTTTCTAAAAACACTAAAAATATCAGCCAATTTCTATAGGTAATTTGTGATTTCTTAAGGCTGGTAGTTGTAGAAATAAAACTTTTTGTTGTATTAAAATATGTCTTAAATCAAACAAAGAAGAAGCGATAGTTTACAACTTAGATATCAGTGTCCTATAATTAGTATGTGGAAAGTTATTAGATCGTTGATTGCAACTAATTTATATATGACGTAAAAAAATTAAAAAATAAATATATGACGTAATATTACCGGGACAAAGAAAACACATATATGATGTAATATTGTCGAAACCAGACAGGTCGTTATCCGTAATTGCTACACGTATATAAAATTTTATATATACAGTCATTAGATCAAATTTCCAATAAACTGTAAGTTCCAATACATGCGTATTGTCTAGTGAATTCACGTGGGTTTGACCGTATTATAGATTTCTAATATGTTGAAAAGATGTAAGATATATAAAAATAATTAAGAATCTCATTCGAACCAAAAAATAACTTCTATCATTTCCTCCTCTGTGGACTGGACTCAACAGTTTTTTGATAGCCGGGGAGCAAAACACAAGCGTCGATAGTAGACCAAAACTATTAAATAATAACCATTCTCCCATCATCAACTTCAGTTGCATTCCAGATCTATTAAAATACGAATACTAAGTAAGGATTGGTTGTTATTGCAGTGTTGTGTTTAACAGATTGTTCCATTCGTTCCAATTTCTAAGTAAGCATGAGACACAAAGAAGAATATTAATAAAAGTGGACAGTCAATAACTTAGCTCTTGTGCGAAATGGAAAAGTGAACCACTTGATCTAAAATAACATTCAAAGTTCGGTTTTTGACTGTTGAATATTATCATTGAACTTCAATAAAGAAACAACTAGTACAAGTTGCCTACAAACAAATATTAGTACGTATCCAATCTCGGAAGATAACCAAACATTAAAAATGAAATTATTCAAATGAGGAACATAGTCAAAGGATCCTTTCAAAAAAAAAAAACATAGTCAAAGGAACATACTAATATATATCCAAATTTTCCAACTCAACTTTTTTGAATTTCTGCGACATGAAAAGAAGGAGGAACATTGAATGGAATCTCTCAGTATATATCAGATTTCTATAAAGAGTATGTTCTACTGGTGCAAAGAATAAAAATAAACAAGAATCAAAACTAGAAAGAAGGCAACTAACGTGAGAAACGTTGCTTGTTGGTATGTGCTAATCAAGCTGAACTAGCTAGATCGGTGCAACGGAAATAATAACCGTCGAATCTCTGCAGTCATGCAGACAGCCGCCACTGCCTACTATTTATGGGCTGCGTTTTGTTTCTTTGCCCTCCCTCCCTTGAAGAAATTGGCGTTTTCGTGTGATTAAGATTGAGTTTATTTGGGCTTGACGTACATGCCCATTACTGTTAACGCCGATGTCTTTTTGTTACTATTTACGTTGAAACCACTGATGTAACACCCAGAGGGGTTTCCTATATGATTGATCCCAAAAAAAAAAGATTTCCTATATGCAAAAGATTATATGATTAGGATGAGTGACCGAACTTAAGAAGCCTAAATCAGCTAATCTGACTAAGACCATATAGTTACTTTTGATGACAAAAAAAATATTGTTTAATAGGATTATTGGGTTAGTAGTCCGGTTATCTCGTTTATCTAATTTGTGGTTTAGTATTTTGGTTATATAAGCTTGGTTTAATTATTATGCAAACTGAATATGTAAATCATTCGACCTTTTGAGAAATCAATCAGATAATAGTTTTCTTCTTCGTTTCTATCTTCCTCCTTTTCTCTCTCTCATTTGATCATCATCATCATCATCTATCCATCATCAGGAATCCAGGATTCTTGAAGGTGGCTTTCTTTCTATCCGATCACCTTTCCAGCCTTGATTCACATCGCCGAGCTCTTATCTAGCTTCTCGATTGGGTTTTAGCACTAGATTACAAAACCTGTTTCATATTGCTAATTGATAAGCGAGCATGTATCCCTAATATCGCTAATTGGTTAACTATTATCTGATCACAACTAATGTCAAATTGATTCCAAAAAAAACATTTTAGTAGATATATACATCATTTCTAGAGAGGCTGCACAGTGTCACCAGTTGCAAAAAATAGAAAACACAGCATGTGATATATGTCTCTTACGGTCTTACCATTCGCAAAATATTGTATAAGCTCTTTATTTTTGATCAAAAAAAATTGTCACCATTTGCACCAAAAAAAAGTGTCACCATTTGATCAAAAAAAAAAGTGTCACCAGTTGCAAAAAATAGAAAACACAGCATGTGATATATGTCTCTTACCATTCGCAAAATATTGTATAAGCTCTTTATTTTTAAATGTTGTAAACTAAAAAAATACATTCGTGTAACGTATTATTTAACTTTTGGGGCAGATGGATTTGACACGAATGAATTATTTAACTTTGGGCAGATGGATTCGAGATGAAGCATGTGCAGGCGTACCCCACTCCAGTTAGTCGATTCAAATAATTGAAACTAATAGTAAGGAAAGGTTTTTTCTCATATTATCTTTTGTGGTGTGTTTGGTTAATCGACATTTTTCCAAACAATATCACAACCCCTCTAGGAGTGTCTAAAAAGCCACCTCAACCCACTTACACGTGCATCCTTCTCTCATGCATGCTCTATCACTGTAACACCGCTTTAAGGCACTCATGGACGGAACGAAGAGACCACTTACACTGTTCAATATTTGTTATGTCGTCCATTTATTTTATACCGTTTGTTTGGCAGTCACACAATTCGAATTTAAGAAATCTTGAAAATAATATCAAGATAAATTTTTCGAAATCATGTTGCTAGAGCTTAATTAAGATTTGATCTTCATAAATTCAATTAAGAGAAAATGTTATACATTTACAAAATAAAACGCTGGAGCATAATTTAATGCGATGATGTTAAAAAAATAGAATCCTAGAAGCGGTGTGGGGTGTGGTCCAGCACCAGTAGGCAAGACGGTCCACAAATTTGTTAGGGCAGGCTCGTTACTGGTATTTAAGACAACGGGATGTATTGCAAAACCATATATAATATGAATCTCTTTAGAAATTGCAGAGAGTTTTTTTAGATGAATGATAAAATAAGGTTTTCAAATTACTTTTTGTAGCGTAAGTGCGTAACATTTTACCAAACAACAAAAGATATATCATATATATAGTCGAAAATTGTCTTTAATTTCATTTTAATAAACTCCAAAAACTACTATATGATAAAATATATAACTCGTCGAGACTTGTCTGCTTCAAATTCATTAAAACCATTGAACAATGAACATGGATAATAATTCGACCTTGGTTTACATCCAAGCTAACAAAAAAACGTAATTTATTTTGGCGTATAGTGAAGAATAAATCATTTTCAGAAGAAAGAAATCATATGAGGATTTTACAAAAACACCCTCAAATCATTGTTTGCAGAGTTTTATTAGATAAGGTACAGATCAGAAACCACCTCTAGAAATCTAGCAATAGATCTCATCTCTAAAGAAGAAGATCTCCACCGGTTGGTCCCACTGATTCCAACATAATGTCCAAGAACTTGCCACGTGGCGTTCGTTCTGAAAGGTTGCTGTACTGTTGAGTTTACAGAATCATTATCTCCCTTGCTGTAATATCTCTCCACTTTATGATTCTGTCACTTTCTGTCTGTACCAAAAGAAGTAAAGAACTTTACCCATCTCTCGCTCCTCTGTTTCTTTCATGTTTTATGAGAGCTTCTTAAGAAACTTCTTGCCTATGGTTTATGTAGAGACTAGAAAGCAAGTGAGAGGAAAGAGAAGGTTCTGTTCCTTTTGTTTGGCGTGGAACTTCGGCTTTCACAAGTCAGGGTTAAATCTTCTACTTCTTCAGCTTCTTATTCGCCCGGAAGCTTTCCAAATTTGGTCAGTATTCTTGTAAGGGTCTTGTGGTTTTAAAAGATGTTGCTATATTTGGAATATATTAAAAAGTGAACTCATGTTCCTGCTTTTATTATAAATCTCTTTTATATGATTAGTGTATTAATATAATGATTGGATTTGGGATTACAAAATTATATTTATGCTCATCTGTACCTCTTCTTAATCATAAGTTATGATTAGATATGTTCATTAAATATCGTAATATAATATTGGGGTTGATTATAAAAATAATTTGATATGTCTCCAGAGATCTGACATGGAACACCAAGGTTGGAATTTTGAGGAGAACTACAATCTATCTAATAATAATAGAAGATTTATCAGGTAATATAATGTTTAATCTAATTTATTCATTAATTAAAAAGGACTATATAATAGTCTCTTAGTGTGTATATGTGTAGGCCACAAGATGACCTGGTAGAGTTGTTATGGCGAGATGGGCAAGTGGTTCAGCAGAGCCAAACTCATAGAGATCAAACTCAAGCACAAACTCAGAAACAGGATCATCAACAAGAAACCTTAAGACCCAACACCTTTCTTGAGGACCAAGAAACCGTCTCTTGGATCCAATACCCTCTAGATGAAGATCCATTTGAATCCGAAGACTTAACCTCACCTTTCTTCTCAACTATAGATCCCCTCCAGAGACCGGCTTCAGAGACGGTTAAGAACGATGCCGGTCCTGTCCCTCCTGATCAGATCATGCCTCCTCCTAAGTTTAGGCTAGCAGATTCATCATCAGGAGTCATGGAACTACGAAAAGAACAGTACTCTGTGGTGACCGTCGGACCGAGCCACTGCGGGAGCAACCAATCTCAAACCGATCCCGATGTCTCATTAACTCATGATCAAAGTAAAACAATCGATGAGAGGATCTATTGGAATGCAAGTTCATCATCTGGTGGCTCTTCTGGTTGCAGCTTTGGTAAGAACAACAAAGATATGGCTTGTGGAGCAAGCATCACAACTGACCGTAAGAGAAAACATATAATGGATTCTGATGAATCTATGTCGCAATCAGATGTATGCTTTTAGTTTTTAAACTCATGATGATAAGGTCTTGAAATGTTTTTGTTTGATTTATCATTGTTCTTGAACTTATTACAGGCTTTCGGTAATAACAAGTCGAACCAACGATCAGGATCAACCAGAAGAAGTCGAGCAGCTGAAGTTCATAATCTTTCCGAAAGGGTACTATTTCAATTCGTCTATACATTATCATATACTTCCGTTAAGATAGATTCACATATTAAGAAAACACATAAGAAAATTTCATCATAAATTTACTTTTTTGCTATTAGCAATTTTATTAACTTTAAAGTATCAACAATTCAATGAACTTAATTATTTTTGGAAATATCCATCTGTTTTATCAGAAGGAGGGTGTATAATGTAAGATTAATGTATTCAGACAAAGAAAACAGATGCTAAACTATGTTTCTTTCGTTAATTAAATTAGAGGAGGAGAGATAGGATCAATGAGAGAATGAAGGCTTTGCAAGAACTAATACCTCACTGCACTAAAGTAAGTTATAAACTTGAATCTGATGTGGGGACTGATTGATTAAATTAAAAGAATTTGGTGTCAATCGGGTCTGTTTTTTCTTGTAGACTGATAAAGCTTCAATTTTGGAAGAAGCCATAGATTATTTGAAGTCACTTCAGTTACAAGTTCAAGTTATGTGGATGGGGAGTGGAATGGCTGCTGCTGCAGCTGCGACGCCTATTATGTTCCCTGGGGTACAGCCTCCTGCACCGTTCATCCGTCAGATGCAGAGCCCGGTACTGTTGCCTAGATTTCCTGTTATGGACCGGTCTGCGATTCAAAACAATCCCGGTTTAGTTTGTCAGAACCCGATACAAAACCAAGTTTTGGCTGATCGGTTTGATAGATACGTTGGCCTATTCCCACAGATGCAGCCTGCCTCTCAGGTAAGGCTCATACGTTACTTATTTCAGTAGATACTGTATATAAGAGCTATACTAACTAAATACGACGGTCTAGCTAGTGAAAGATTTCAAACGGCGTCCTTTATCTGATACGTTGTGGTTTGATGATAAACGCAGCCGATGGAGATGTTGAGGTTTGGTTATCCGGCGGGACATGAAAGTCAACGTACGTCTGTGCCGAAGAAGACCACAGACGGTCCTCGTTAGGGCCACTAAGCGGTTGTGGCAATTTTTCTTTCTTTTGTGGTTTGTTTTGTTGTTGGGGCATTCTTCGTTATTTAGATAATCTTCTGAACATAGTTTAAACGTTATTTTCTGTATATGCGAGTTTATGTATGTTAACCGTAATGTCAAATGAGATGAGCTTTTTGTAATCGTCCGGAACCATAAAATGTAAAATACATGTTTCGTATGCGGTTCATATTTTCTCTAATAAAATTATGCATTATTACAAGTAGTTGAAATATTTTGGAAAAATCAATTGTTTTCTTGATTAAAATAAAGCTAGAAAACCCATGTTGTTTTCCATTAATTTTGTGTTCTATGTTCCCCTAAGAAAACATCCTTTCGGTATATTCGGTATTATTATCAAATCAAAATGCGGACACACGGATCATCATCTGGTTAGAGTTATTAGTAGTGGCTGCTGAAACTTCCTATGGGTTGCACCTACTTGTTGAACCTACACAAGGCCACATGCCATCCGGTTCTGGTTTACAAGCCGGCTGCTCAGCTCGTCAAAGACATTGAGAAATGTCTGATGATGCAGCTGTGATTTTCTCCGTCATGCAATTCAAGAGAATCTTTTCCGATGCTCTATCTCTGGTACAATATCTTATCTCGGGGTGGAGATCTGATGTGAACTCCTTTGAATCTTATATATAGCTACGATATTGTGGAAAAACCTCATGATCTCAGCAAGATGCTTAGGGTCCCAGTTGCTATAATCTCGAGCTCGATGGCTCGGTTCATGGGTGCTTGTTCGAGTGGACTAATGACTGCTGAAGACTGCATGATGCGTGGATCTGTTTCAGCTTGTGATGGGTCAGGGGTGAAGAAGGACCTGCCTATGTTCCCCTTCTTATATCTCGTCTCTAAACTCTACCTTTGTCATTAGTCTTTGTTATCTCTTCTGCTATCTATTTCTATCAATTACTAGAAAAACATGAAGTGACTAACTGAAAAAAATAATTATTCTAGTATTTTTGCTAAAATTTGGTGCAATTATTTTAGTGTCAATCGTATAAACTTTTGTCCAGTGTTTTTCTTCGATAACTTGGTCATTATACCCTTGTGAGTTGTGACATATTTATGTGACAATTATCTTTCAGATTTCAAGTATTTCTTCTCTTTTTTCTCCTTTAAATTGGAAAAAATATAAAGGCTAAAATTGATAAAAAAACAATCTAATTTTGAAATTATATTTAGAATTCAAGGTGTTTACGAGAGCAAAAACCAGATTTCAAGTATTTGTTCGTATAATTTACTTTATATGAAAGAATTTAGAAAACGTTAGCATTTAATAAATATTTTTCTAACAAATGTGATTAGATAATGTAAAGCATGATGTTAATACTAATGCTATACCAATCGATGCGTTAGTGAGATTAGACACTAATCATGTATTTGAAATATCTTGATTAACAAAAATATGAAATTCAAGGGTCCAATTGTAAAGCAGAAATAAAAGAGCTGCATACTGTAATTACCACTATATTCAGGGGGCAATAACATAAATTCTGAGATTGGAGAGAGAGTAGAAGAAGATAAGAAGAGTGTTATTATCCACTCTCCAATCTCTTCTTCTCTGTATAGCTCCGCTCCGACATTCCAATGGCGATGACAATGGCCTCTCTCTCCTTCCCATCTTCACTCCACAAACCAACCACCCTATCCTCCTCCCTTCTCACCTCATCCTCCCTCCCCTCGAAATCCTCTTCCTTCCTCACCAAACCCAAACGACGACCCCTCACAATCTCCATGTCCATGGAAGCCGGAATCGGCGTGATGGCCTCAAAGCTCGGCATGATGTCTTTCTTCGAACCGGACGGAACAGTCGTCCCCGTAACCGTCGTCGGGTTCCGCGAAGGCAACATCGTGACACAAGTCAAAACCCTAGCCACCGACGGATACGACGCCGTTCAGGTCGGTTACCGCCGCGTCCGCGACAAGAAGTTAACCAAACCGGAAACCGGCCATCTCGAAAAAGCCGGTACGATCCCTCTCAGGCATCTCCAGGAGTTCAGGCTAACTAACGTCGAAGGGTTCGAGCCGAACCAGAAGCTCGTGTTCGACGAGATATTCAAGGAAGGGGATCTTGTCGACGTGGCGGGGACCACGATAGGGAAAGGGTTCCAGGGAGGGATAAAGAGGCATAACTTCAAGAGAGGGCAGATGACTCATGGTTCCAAGAGTCATCGTGCTTTGGGTTCGATTGGTGCGGGTACGACGCCTGGGAGGGTTTATAAAGGGAAGAAGATGCCTGGGAGGATGGGTGGGACCAGGACCAAGATTCGGAAGCTTAAGATTGTTAAGGTTGATAAGGAGTTGAATGTTGTGATGATTAAGGGGGCTTTGCCTGGTAAGCCTGGGAATCTCCTTCGTATTACTCCGGCTAAGATTGTTGGAGTTAATATCCCCAAGAACTAGTGGATATGAGTTGCTTGTGTTATGTTTGTATTTGCATTGCTTTTGATTTTGTTTATTTTGTGGATTTTTTAAGTTTGAAAACTTTAGTTTTATGTTGAGGAGAGACAAGACTTGAGTTATGTTTGTATGCATTTCTTTTGACTCTTTTCAGTTTGTGGATTTTGAGTTTAAAACCATTGTTTTATGTTGACAAGAGACATGGCTCGCTCTTGTGTTAACATTAGCAAGAAGTAAGAACTAGTGAACAAGAGACAAGACTCACTTTTGTTGACAATAGACAAGACTCTTGTGTAAACATTACCAAGAACTAAGAACTACTGAACAACCATATGTTGACAATAGACACGACTCACTCTTGTGTTAACATTACCAAGAACTAAGAACTTGTGAACAAGAGACAAGACTCACTTTTGTGTTATGTTGTATGCATTTCTGTTTAGATTGTGGATCTTGAGTTCTAAACCATATTGTGTTATGTTGACATTAGACAAGACTCACTCTTGTGCTAAACATTCCCAAGATTGGACAAGAGGCAAAACTCAACTCTTTTTGTGTATTTTGTATGCATTTCTTTCGAGTTCAAAACTATATTAGTTTGAAGAAAAAAAAAGTTAACATATAAATAATGAAACAATAACAATTTTTTGTAATAAATGGTTTAAACTTTTGGTTGACAGGAAAAACTCAACTCTTTTGTGTAGTATGCATTTCCTTTGAGTTCAAAACTATGTTAGTTTGAAGGAAATTAAAAGGTTAACATGTAAATAATGAAACAAATAACAAATCTTTGTAAAAAAAAAATGGTTTAAAGAATGGTTGAGAAGCTTTCAATAGGATCAGATTCTTCAAGCATGGAAGCAGCTTGGAAGCAATCAGTAGCATCAGCTATACGTCCATCATACTTATGAACCATTCCTAAGTAATACCAAGCTTTTCGGTTTGTCGGATCAATCCTCAATGCATCAGAGAGCAAGCTTCTCGCCACAGGAAGTGTTGGCTGATGATCTTTCCCTCTTTCACACAACAACGCTCCAACTGCTACTTTGCAAGGTACCGAATCATTCTCTAGTAATAAACCGTCCAAGAAAGCGGCCAAAGCGGGTTGAAACTCTTTTCTTCCTTCCCACATTCGACCTGAACATACCAAGATTCAAACCAAACATGAGCAAATTAAGAAAGAGACTTTAAAGAGATTTAGTTAGTTCTTGATTCTTGCCTTCTGTATGCAGCATTGAGGCAGAGTATTGTTTAAGCTCGCCAGCTTTCTTCAGACAGACTTCTACATCGTTCCAATGAGAAAGACTTGAGTAAAGATAAGCTAAACCATGCCATACTTCAAACTCATTCACTTTATCTTCCTCCATCTGTTATTGTTAATAAGTATTAAAAGATTTGATTATCTCAATAGAATAGGACAGAACAGAGATTTGGTAAACCTGTGAAAGAGTTCTGAGCGGTCCAAAAGATTTCCTCTGAGCTTGAACCAAAGCTAGAAGGTAACGGTAAGTCTCAACAGCTTCTGTCGGATTAGACTGAGAGATCTTCAGCTTAGCTTTAAGTCTCAGCAAAGGCCCTTGATCCCACTTAGCAGTTTCATCCAAAGCAGCATCAGTCACAACCTCAGCTTCTGAGAACCGTTGCTGAGCAGACAAGACAAGCGACAAAAACCTCCACCCTTTCAACACCGACCCTCCAGTTACATCAATGAACTCTTTAGCATAACGAGAAGCAGCTTTCAAGTTCCTTTGCTCAGCGTACTGAACACCTAACTCAAATATCAAGTCAGGGTTGTTGTGCTCAAACGCTATAGCTCCGTCTAACGCTTTCAGTGACTCAGACTGAAGCCTAGATCTTTCGAAATCCGACGTGGGGACTTTAGCTTGCTTCCCAAGACAAAGTCCCAACATCCTCAGACCAACTCCCTTCAAATGCTCATCCATCCCTTGAGCATTGTTTACCGCTCTCTCCGCGTAGCCAGCACCTTCTGCAGCTAAACAAGGCTCTTCACTGCAAAGCTTAGCAGCTAGCAAAAGCGCGACGAGATCATCAGGCTGCTCGTGCTTATGCAGAGACTTTCTAAGAAGGTTAACCGCAGCAGTTGTTTGACCCGCTGCGCTGTAACAAAGCGCCAAGTTGTTCCAACGCTCAACACGTGTGAACACACCAGGCATCACTTCTTCAAGCTGCTTGGCGAGTACAGAGGTCTGGCTACACAAAGATAAAGCAAATGTGAGGTGTTCGATCACAGACGGGTCCCATTTCGCTTTCCCGGTGTTAAACTTCTTGACGAGAATCATCAGAAGGAGAATGGCTTCTTCCAAGTTGTTTCTAGGTATGTAAGAGCCTTCCACCTGAGAACCTAAACTCGGTGGAGGCGCTTCAACACCAGAGTGTAGAAGAAAGACTGCGAAGTCTTTCTGTATCCTTGCGCAAGAGTCGTTATCAAGATTCCATTGGCTTAAAAGCGCACGTCTATAAGCGGATACAGCTTCTTGATAATCACCAGACTCTTTCCATAGAGCAGGAAGTAACTCCACGGCGTGGCTAACGGTTTCTTGGAGTCTTGTGTCTACTTGAGCATCAGATATCCCTTGCTGGAAGATTCTCTCAACGGAATCAAGAACACTTTTGCATTCTTGTGCAGCCTCTGAAGATAAAAGAAAAGATTCAGAGTTTTACAAAAAAAAAAGGTTATCCAAGATCAAGAGGGGTTTATACCGTTTGTTCTCCCAAGCTTTTGAAGTGATTTGGCTTTTAAGTAGATAGCTTCAAGGACTAAGCTAGCAGCATGCTGTGAAGCCGATTGCTGCGGTGGGTCACGAGGACGGTTCTTCTTAGTAACTGGCTTCTCAGGGGGAGGAGCAGAAGCCTGTAACTTCTGAATCGCTGCTTGAAGGTCAATACCTTCAAAGAGACGAAGCGCGCCTTCTAGATTCCCTCTTTGATACTCTAGTCTTCCAAGGAGTGCTCTTGCTTCCTGTAACCATCAAAAAGAAGCTGAGAGACGAGAGATGTTTTTCTTGTAAGAGTTTGGAAGATGACAAAACAAACAAAACCTCGGAGTTGAGTGATAAGCCTTCTCTCAAAGAGGATTCAGCTTCTTGGATGTTTCCTTCATCAAGCTTTGCTTCGACTTCAGATGCTTTTACGCAGAGCCCATTTGCACAAAGCTGACGTGTGGTCTCGCCTTCTTCCCCGTTCTCGCTAAGCTCTTTGGATTGATGATTCTCGAGCATTGTTCAACCTTTTGTATGGACTAAAAGCACATCAAATATCTCTATCCAATCCACCGTAGCTAGCAACTGCATTACTTGAAACAATAAACAACTCATTCCACAGGAAGCAAACACAATCATTGAGTTGAGTCAACGCAGTTTCCTTTGCTCACTCAGAATCAAACATTGTAAAAAAGGAGGAGAACATACGATCCAAAGGTAAACACTTATTGCGCAAATCATGAAAGGACCCACCAAAAATGTATTCACCTTTGTCATCTTTCTGACATTTTTGTGCTGTTTCACTTTAGGAATCATTTATCTTAAAAAAAAATTCGAAACTACACACTCTTTTGATCTGTTGTTTTTCCTCATCAGCAAGACATATATATACACATTCTGATAAAACGAATTTTCTAATTTCTTTTGTTAAATCAAAAGAAGAATGTTGTTCGAAGAGACTAAAACAATGATGAGATATTTCAATCAACGACATTGCTATTCAAGAGACTAAACCAATGATGAAAATGGAATCTCAGATCATGTCATTTTAGATACGAGGACGAAAGCCAATTTCGATGTAATGAAAAATCTATCGTACCTACGAGCATGCGGTTCATGTTCCAGGGAAGCCGATTGTATCAACGGTGCACTCGCGGCGAGAAATCGGATCTGAGCACCGGGGGGAAAAAAAGTCAAAATGTGAATCTGTTTTGACGAATGAGAGAGAAACAAAAAGAAAGAGAGAGGAGACTTTTTTTTTTGTTTTTTTTCGTCTAAATATTGTTGTTGTTATTAAAGAGTGTTTGTGTCTAAAAGCGCAAAAGGAATGTTAGGAGAGCCGTACGTGGTTCTTTTTTTTTTTGCCATCAAGGATTTGATTAAATTAAAAAGAGGGGGAAGGCCAAGCCCACAGCTAAGCCCATATACACCCAAAGATAATTCATAAAGCCCACACAGACCGGGCTACTATAAATAGGCTAAAGCCCAAATCATCATACGGTCCACTGGCTCAAACTAAAGAAACCAGACGGGATGCCCTAGACATCGCCGCCAACACTCTTCACCCACGCTCTCATTTCGCCGGAGCTCCGATACCGCTGAGCCACCACGACCCCATAGCTGTTCTACAATCTGTCTTCACGCCAGAGAGATCATCAATCTCATGAGATCATCTCCGACTTTGAACCACCGGACACTCTGAACAGACAACCCTAGAACCACCGCTATCCTTCACTTGTGCAACGTCGCCGTCACCGGAATCTTCATCTTTTACCAAGATCTCCTCACCGACAGCCAACTAGTTCGTCACAAAACCATACCGCACTTGACATCTTCGATCAAAATACCACCACCCAAATACCTTTGGATTCCTCCACGGTTTCGAGAAGCTTTGTGAGCCTCCTCTTTCCGTCATCCCAAAAGCCGACGAAAAGGAGCTGAAAAAGCCTCCCTTTCCCGGATACTCGAACGGCGACGGTGGATCTGTGTGAGCATCCACCTCCCGCATGCAGATCGGCGTCGATGGAACTCTGGAAGCCTCCATCGCCCGAAGAAAGACTCAAGAACAACTCCGCCTCCCTCGCGCATCTTCCATCCCATGCGTCTTCACTCCAAAAGAAGATCCACCGACAGCGGAAAGGTTCGCTCTCAGAGCTTCCACAAGGCGCGGGATGTTGGTGCCGCGTAGACGAGGTGGAGAGGAGCAAAACTTATGACAAATCACCTCCTCCGGCGACGGCACGGACGCTCACGCGCCGGCCGTACGCCGGAGAGGAAATATTCTCTCTCTTCTCTTTCTCTTTTTAGATATGGTTTATCTAGCCGTACGTGGTTCACATCAGTTTTTCACTAAATACGCTTTTCAGTTTTTTATGTAGATATGTTTGTTCCTTAGGGGTAAAATTGTCATTTCAAGGTGAAACATTTCATTCTCTTATATGGTCAGCAAAACATAGATTTACATCATAATTACACTACCATTGCATGAAATTATATCATTCGTGTTCTGATTTATTGCTAGTTTAGCTATTAGCTAAAATGTCTAATTCTTGTACACTGAAATGATAGCCACCAAACAAACACGCAATATGATTAAAAAGAAATAGTTCAAAATTCCTTTAATAAATCTTAGGGGGGTGTATTCAACTGAGAATTTTAAGTGATTTGAATTAAAATGACAAATCCACTGTTATTGAAAGATGAATTTTAAAAACTCATTTAAAATCTACTGTTATTGAACTTGACATTTCGTAAAGCACTCTGAAATCCACTGTTATTGAAAATATTTTAAGTTGTGGAGTTTTAAAGTTATTATGTGATTTTAGGGTGTTTGAGTGGAGTTTCCTAGTTAAAAAAATTGAAACACAAATCTCATGGTTTTAGATGATATTCTAAAGTGGTTTAACAAAAATCACCTAAATCTCTGCAACTTATTAAAATCATCTAAAACTCTATTAATAATCAAATCACCTCAAATGTTAAATTGAATACACCCCCCCTTAGCATAATGAGCTAGTGAAAAAAAAGCATAATGAGCTAGTGAGACAATATTAAGCATAAATTTGTTCAACATTCCCCTAATAATCTTGGCAAAGGTTTCCGTTTACATATTTCATATGTGGTTAAACAACTTTTCATTAAAAAATGTTTCCTTATTAATATCTAAGTAGAGAACAATTGTTTCCTGTGTATATTTTTTTCTGTAACCAATTTTCATTATTTTGGTTTCGATTTCCTTATTAGTATATATTGATTATACATGTACAATTTTTATGGTTAAAATAACAAAAAAAAAGGATTGCATTCATGGCCTGAGGAAAGATGTTTGATGTCATTTTTAATATGCCGAATGGGAAGCTCAGGTAATAATAATAAGAAAAACAAATTATTATTACATGATTAGTTCAGAGATCTATAGAGATCTGACTGCTATGATCAATTCTTTTTATATGATTTGTATGTGTGGATTTTCAATAAGTTAAGGGACTGCCTCTGTTATTTGGACAAAGGTAAAGCTAATAGAGTCCATATAAACACCCATTTTTTGATGTCAAAGAAAACACCCCTTTTATATGATAAAAACAAACACACAAACTCTTACAGAAAACTAAAAAAACAAAACAATGAAGTTGCTTCCCTCACAAATGAGAGAAAATCATTGCAAAAAGACGGATTCTTTTGCATGATGGCAGCTTTGGTGTAAATAATCCACCGGACATAATTATTTATCAATTGATTATAAATATGAGGGAGATGTTTGAATTTAACGATAAGTTTTAGCAATATTTTAGCAATTTTTAAGCACTTTTTGTACAAACAACTGTGGAACTGTTTTCAATACTATTTCTTATCTTAGTCTTTGGGCCTTCATGTACAAACTAAAATTTTCAGAGACACCAAACACTTCCTCATCAAATATAAACTAAGACTCATCATAAAATTTCTAAGGATTAAGTATTGGATTGTGACTAAAGTTATTTTGATTTGGCTATTAAATTGTGGTCATCATATCACTAACGAGAATTGTTATCAATGCTTTAATGAGTCCATTCACTATTTTCTTTGATTATCTCGAATATACTAATTGAAGTTACACAACTTAAAGAAAGATTCTTCTACATTTGAACATAGTTTATATTTTTTTATGAAATTTTTTTCCTCTTTGCTTATAAAATATAAGAGTTTTCATGATACCAAACCACAACCAAAAGGAGATAAACACAAAGAAGAAACAAGTTCAATATATATGTAGATATTAATTAGTGAAGTGAAAATTTTCTTGTCCAAGTAAACCGGCAAATGCTGATATTTCAGTGTTAAGCCATATTCCACAATATGATGTTCCATGTATTGTTCAACATTATTAGCTATGGTAATAACATAACGTTTTAGCTAACTATAGAAATTAATAAAGTTAAACACCAAAACATAAAATTTGATATTTTGAACATTAAATTTGGTGTAATGGTAGAAATTACGTTCGATTAGGTGAATTAACTAATAGAGTTTTCAACTGATTTGAGACAATGTCCAAGAAATCGGTATGCAAGAGCTAAATGTTTTGAAGAAGACTAGTTACTAGACTGAGCTATTCGAATTCAAATACAGTCCAGACGTTAAAATTATTGATTTACTTTTGTATATTTTTATGTATTTTATATTTATGTTAATATTTTAGTTTTTGGCTATAAACGATGTGCAACCTAAAACAATTTTTAGAACACTTTCACACAATTAGCTCGTTCCTCTTTCCTTTGTTTGGAATCTCTCACTGTATTGTATATACAACAATGAACATATCAAACTAACAGAAAAACAAGCAATTTGTGAAAGACATGTGTGATGGCTTCTGCCTTGTGTGATGATTAAAGTATGTAATCTCTTAATTTTCATTCTTATGTCAAAAATTGTTCTGAAATAGCAGATGCTTTAAAGTTTACATGAATTACATACAACTGTGACATTCTCTCTAAGTCAATATAAAATAACATAAGAGTGAAAAATACATTTTAATTATACTGGAATGATAACAACAACAACACGAAATATATCGTTCAACATTCCTCCTAGTTTTTCACCCAAAAAAACATTCTTCCTAGCTAGGAACACAAGAATAGTCTTGGTATAAGGAGCTAGTGAAGGAGACATTAATAGAACAAATAGTAAATGGGAAACTAATTAGAGTAGTAGTGGAGGGGTCGATCCAGCAAGGGACGAGTGGAGTTGTCGCGAAGGCTGAGGGAGACTTAGGACGGAAGAAAAGGTGGTTTTCTAGTGGCTGTATCGTAAACAACAAAGCCATCACCTGCGAAAAAAATAGAGTTAGGGTTTAGGCCAGGGAATAAGCTTGCATTGACACAGAAGGGCTCATTACTTCCTAGGAATATGCAGAGATTACCAATGTCCGCTGTGTACGTACTTCATGATCCGTCTTTCTTCTTCCACCTCTTCTCTAAAACACCATGAAAACGCTTTGTTCCGTGACACAAGAATGTCATCACCTTTCCCGGTTTTAACAATAAGGGACTTGTTGACTCACTCTGCAAAACACTCACAATATCAAGCAGCAAGTTATGACGTCGTCGTCTCTGCTTCTCATCCTCTCTTCCAAGCCCTCTCTCCGCAAACTTGCTAGGGCAAATATTTACAAGCAATCTCACTCACTCTTAAAGATTCCTAGATTTGTTTTTATCTATGTCTTCTCATCTCTCTTATTTTGTCTACCTTACGACCAGAGATCCTCCCACTTTCGGATGTTCTCCTCTACCACCAATTCTTACTTGATGTCAGGGCTCACCTATTGTGGTGAAGCATCCCCTGAGGCCGGTTCAATGCCAAAGTTCACTTTTATGACCCGGCTAAGGAAGAAAGTTAACGATCAGTGATAAGCCATATCCCAAAGAGTTGTTTCAGTCTAGGTTTCTCGGAAGCTCCCAAGGATGGGGAGTTTTTCTAGGCCCTCCTTACTCCATACTAATCAGCGACTACTGCAATCCCTCTAGCTCTAAATCAAGCCCTAAGTTCATCCCTTTACATCCTCGGCATAATCTACACGGTTGTTAATCTGAAATGGTAAGTAGAGTGGAAATTAATGTCCATTTTTCCTGACGAACAAGATTGAGTTATGGCTTGGCAAGTACACGGGACATCTGTTGGCAATAGAGACCCCCGGTCTAGACATTAAGGGAAGGCTCATAGTTTGCCATGCTCAGCTATATGATTATTTTGAACACTCCAAGTTGATGTATTCCAAGAGAGATCAAAGGTTCTACATGCCAAGTTCTGGTGGCCACCATTCGTTTTCTTGTGATCATCTCTCATCCCCTGAGTTCCATGAATTTCGCTTTCACAACCTTCCTCAGTTTTCGCATTCCGAGTTGCAGCTTTTGGATTCTTGTTACAAGACACAACACCTTGTGGAGTCTCCCTCTGGACTACGCTTCCTAGTCAAATTGTAATATTATGACGTTTTATAAGTCGTTTTGTTTGGTTTTAGTTCAGAAACAACAGCTTCAGCTGTGTGTGTTTGTGTGTGTGTGTGAGAGAGAGAGAGAGAGAGAGAGAGAGAGAGAGAGAGAGAGAGAGAGAGAGAGAGAGAGAGAGAGAGAGAGAGAGAGAGAGAGAGAGAGAGCAAACACCTCTCAGAATTGAGCGGATATGCCAGAAGAGAGGTAAAGAGTAAAGATCTAAAGAGGAGAGTAAAGATCTTGACCACATATTTAATATAGTCTGCTAATGAGTAAAGATCTTGACCACATAATTAATATTGTCTATGGGGTCAATAATTCCCACCAACCCCCCCCCCCCAACCCCCAAAAAATCTATATAAATTAAGTGAGTGAGCGTCGTCAAAACATAACCAAATATTTGGCTGATTTTGTCTTAACCGATAATCCAGCCTGTATATCTCTAAAAAATAAGGTCAGGTTGTGGCTTAGCAATGTCGTTCACAGCCATCGCCTCTGGTCAAGAGCCACCTTCGAAGAAGCAGGTGAAAGAACCGACCTCGAATTTGCCTCTTCCGGATGATTTAGTATTGGGATGCTTAGCCCGTGTCTCGAGATTGCACTACCCGATTCTCTCCCTTGTCTCCCCAGAATTTAGATCACTCACTGCTTCACCGGAGCTTTACCAGACGCGATATCTCTTAAATCGCACCGAGAAGTTTCTTTATGTTTGCTTACAGTTCCCTGATGAACCTAACCTTCGTTGGTTCACTCTCTGTCGGAAACCAGAAAAAAACCTTAACGGTCGCATCTGTGAGAAGAAGGAGACGTCAAGTGGTAATGTTTTGGCTCCGGTTAAGATTCTCAACTCCTCTCCCGTAGAGTGGACAGGTCTCGTAGCTGTTGGTCATAGGCTCTACGCTATCAACAAAGAAGATGATGTCCCCTCACCTTCTAACGTCTTCTACCTCGACTGTCTGATGCACAAATGGGTTGAAACTCCAAGCTTGCGGCTTACTCACACCAAGCGAAAGTTTGATGGGATCATGTATTTAGCGGGAAGCTATGAGAATCCAGTTTTTTTGAACTGTGTTGAAGTGTTCAACACAGAGAACGAAACTTGGAAGGCCGTTCCTGACGAGAAGAGAACATTCAGAGCCACAGATTTTGAAGGAAAGGTTTACCAGAACATTGTTCGAGCGTCTGGTCAGAGAGTTTCTATGGTTGTAAAGCTAAAGGATTTTACAATCGAATGGGTAGGGTTTGGTAATGTTTGTTTGATAGAGAAAAGATTCTATGGTTATAAACCCAATGGAGATTTTCGTTGGTCAAACACCGGAACAAATCATTGGAGGAAACTAGAGGGTTTGCAAGGACTACCTAGGTTTGCAAACAATAGTAATGTTAATTTGGTTGATTGTGGTGGTATGATGATGGTTTTTTGGGATAAGTATGTGCGTGCACGTGGTGGGTATACGGAGAAGATGATTTGGTGTGCTGCGATTTCCCTGGAAATACGCAGTAGTGAAGAGGTTTGGGGAAAGGTCGAGTGGTTTGATGCTGTGCTTAAAGTACCCAAATCTTACAAATTTGTGTATGCTATTGCTGCTACCATTTGATTAAGTACTCATGAGACCAGTTCGAAGGGAATGTATCAGGTTGTATTATGTTATAGTGTGTGAGTCTTGAAGGTTGTTTTTATTTTAGCGGAGTGAAACTTCTTGTAGATGAAAAAAAAAAACTTCTTGTAGATGATGAAGCCTATCTTTGTTAAACTATATTGATTTCGAACTCTTAATTTAGGCTACTCTTTGATGAATGACTCATGAGACAAGCAGCTTTTTCATTTAGTGTTTTCCTTTCTTTTGTGTGTGATTTATTATGATGAGTGCGTTAATTTATCTTTGAGTTTTTAGCCGACAGTGGTTCCCCTCTGAAGCTTTGTATCAGGAGTTGATGAGTGTTAATGTCAAACTAAAAAGCTCTAAAGTCTAGAATCTTTACCGGAACTTGTTACACAAGCCTAATGGTTTGTACTAATGTGGCCGGAATGCCGTTGACCAAAAGGGACGTTGTAGGGCGACAAAAAATACTATGAACCACATAGAAAACCAACACAGCCGTTATTGAGACTCATCATAACTAACATATGTTATTAAATGTCTAATCTTATTCGCGTGGTAGAGTGCCAATTATTTATTCTTTTCCCTAATCTCTCTGCGTCTTTTTCGACGGCCGCCGCCTCGTGCGGTCGTCAAATTCGCCTTTACCTTTTTTATATTTATGTGTTTCTTTTGATCTCTTCTCTATTCTCTTCGTTTCTATGTGGCAATGAAGTGATTTTTGTTTGAAGTTCAAATCTGGTGTTGCTCTCTGCTCTGTTGCTTTCATCTTTGTTCAGTCGGTGGGGTACTGTTCGTTTGTGTGTTCGGGTTTCCTTGTGGATTCTAATCCATTTTGAGAGTTGATTGCTCCTAGGGGAGCGATGGTTTTGGCGTTCAGTTCCGGTTCCTTGTGGAGCTACGGTCTTTGTGTGTTTGTTGACCTGCTCTATCTCCTGCAACTATCTGATGGCAGGTTGGTTACATTCTCTGTGCAATAAGTCTATGGCTACTGTTACGTTATCATAGGTCAGAATTGGTGAAATTAATTGTTTAGAGACGGATCTCAAGAATTGGTGTTTCTTTCAAGCCGCTAATGTGGATAAAAAAGGAACTACTTTCAAATTCGAGCTTGTGCGTTAACATTCTGCCTCTAATTTTGGATCTTCAGTATCAAGGGAAAAGGCACATAACTGCATTATCTTTGTGTCCACATTTGTTCATGCTTAAGAAGTTAAGATGATATCTTGTACCTGACGTGGTGTTCATGCTTAAAACATGGTATGAACTTTTTAGTTCATCACTAATAGTGTCACAAGTGGCCACCGTTATCAAGTGTATCCTTCATTGGTAGTGTTCAATGGCTTGACCTCATTATCCGAGAAGAGACATCCAGTGTGGTGTATAGTCACATGGATGTGGCGTCGTGGATATTTTGCTCTCCATGCAGTTATCCTTCGCTTCTTCAATTCACTGCGATTTGATATGGCACCTATTGGTGTTTTTTACTTTCTTTATTATGTTTTTTATTTTCCCCAATCCTCTATTTGTGAGGTGTGTGTGTGTGTTTTTGGGAAATTTTGTTAAACTCTTTATTATCGAATAAAATCAGTGTTAAAAAAAGAGTGCCAATTATTGTTAGGTCAAAATCAGAAGATGAACCTACAGTATGTGGAAAGATTATATAAAAGCATACAAGTATTTACTAGGAAAACGAACTAATTGAGTACAAGTCTTTACCATCAATTCAATATAGGTATTAAAAACAAAGAAAACAAACATTGCCGTTTTGGAGTGGACTCTTGTCCCTAACAAAACAAGGAAAGTAGAGAACCATATGTCGAAATTCGAAAATAATAGATAAACCTAATTGGATTTCATTTCTCAAATAGCTCTGCATGCATCCTAGGATATTTTGGAACGGTATTAATGTATTATATATATATATATATATATATATATATATATACATATGTACATTAATACTTTTTTTTGTAACACATACATTAATACTTATATAGATTATATATAGGTAATATTTTATTTTCTAGGTTAGGGACTTCCATATACATAGCCCTCCTAGTATTAAAGTAATCTGCAGAGCCAAACTAGTATCTAAAATACACAATTTTTGTTTAATTATGGGTTCGGTTTTGATTTGGTTTGGTTTGAGTTATTTGGATCTAAGAAAACTTGAACCAGAGTCAACCTAAATTAGTATGGTTTAGTTTATGTTCGGTTTGGTTCGGTTTTATTCCGGTTTGGTATGTGTTCGGTTTGGTTTTAGTTCGGTTTGATTTGTATTTAGTTCGGTGTAATTTGTTTTTTTTTGTTTTTTTCAATTCAACCGAATTGATTTTTTAGTTTTTTTTTTCAACTCCATTACAAAATTATGATTTATAAAAACATAAATAAATCATCATTTTGATACTATATCATTATTTACTACATATTTAAAATTAATACCAAACATCACAATAAATATGTAAAAATGTAGGTCAATAATTTTATATTATTATCTTCAACCATAATATTAATATCATAATTTTCTTTTCTGTTTTGATGTTAATGTATGATATTCATATTCTTTTATTTTATTTTTAGTTGTGTTTATTCTATTCATTTAAAAGTTAAAATGTATAATATATTTGATCCTACTTTTAGTAGAAATTCATCAAGTTTTTGAACCAAAACTATACCAGTTTACGTATATATGTGTTTTATTTTTTGTTTATATTTTTAATAATTTTTTGATTCATAAAACTGTTTATTTTATTAAATTTTAGAAATCAAAAGGAGATAAAAATTGTTTTATACCAAAGGAACAATCATGCTAAATTTTTATTCTGTTTTTGCAATTTTCCCAAAATACAAAATTGAGATCAGATATGGCTGCAAAGACCTCTATACCACACTTGCTATATTCCTTGTAATCAATCTTCTCTTCCTCAACCTCAACTCCGTTCCCCTGGTTGTGGCAGAAAGTACTTGTCCAAGAGACCAGCTCAAACTTTCAACATGCGCCAATGTTCTCAACCTCATCAACTTGAATCTTGGCGCACCAGCTATGAGACCTTGTTGCTCTGTTCTCTTAGGTCTAATCGATCTTGATATTGCGCTTTGCTTCTGTACCGCGCTTAAATTTAGCATTCTCGGCATCACCATCAACACTCCCATTCACCTTAACTTGGCCCTCAACGCCTGTGGAGGAACCCTTTCGTTGCCCAATATAGCTACAATTTATTCATATTTTGGTTTATATTCAAAGCTAGATTCATGTCTAATAAAGTCATTAACGGTAATAACACTAGCGATGTGTATGATAACAATAATCTTTTTATAAATTAAACTCTGTTCCAGTGATCTAGTGTTCCAGTTCAGTACTAACCTCCTGTTACACGGTTCCAGTGTTCCAATTCAGTACACGGATCTCCGTTGATAACTGATTTTGTATTGCAAGCCATGAGACAAAAGAATATTTCTTATGAAAGCCATATGCGCTCATGCCGTAGTAGCTTAAGATTCAGAAGTTCAATTTCTAAAAACTATTAGGATTCAGAAAGAAAGAAAACAAAAAAAAAAAAAAAAAAACATAAAACAATAATAGTCTAAACGCTCCCAGGCACATCTCCCGAGAGTCTAAACCACTGCTGGTTTTCTTCCTCTTTGGTCAACTGCCCACGGTTTCCACCCGTCTGGTTTTACTTCCTCAAACGGTTTACTTCTTTTTTAGGCAATCTTTTCAAAAAACACTGGTTTTGAGCGCGCAAACAACCCTCTGATACCGGCCTCCGGCGAGCTTGAGTCGACAAGGACTCCTCAAGCAGCAGCTGCCCTGCCCTACTTTATCTCAACCAACGACCCCACGCCATCAAAACACTCATTGAGATCTTCACGACAAAGATGAACCCACGACATTCCTCCACGTTGGACGCTACCAGGAACCATGAAACCACCTACAAGGAACCTCAGAGGAGACGTATCAAAGCCCCAACTTTCGACACCTCTGCGCTGATAAGAGACAACGCTCGCACCATGATAGGAAGGGTAACAAACCCACCTGAACAGCCAATAGAAGCACTCTTGCTGGCCCTACCAAGAAGATGGGACCTGAAAGGCAATGTTGTTGGTTCAGATCTAGGACGGAACACTTTTCAATTCAGATTTGAATTGGAGGAAGACCTTTGCAATGTCTTAGCTGCTCGCCCCTTCTGCTATGCACACTGGATGGTTATATTACAACGCTGGGAACCAGTTCTCTCACCTCTCTTTCCTTCACAGATTCCGTTCTGGATCTCCCTACACGGTCTCCCACTTCACTACTGGCACGAACAAATGATCTACAATGTAGGACAAGCTCTGGGTACCCTAGATGACTACTGTATCACAAAGACTTCAGCAAGAATCAAGGTGAGTGTTGATGCTTTCCAGCCACTCGTCACGGAAGCTTTAGTTGAGTACTCTGCAGAGATTGAACTCCCTATCTCTCTGGAATATGACGGCTTAGAGGGTTTTTGCTCTTCATGCAACATGATCACACATTCGGAGAAAGACTGCCCTCTTGTTCCTCGCCGAGAGAGAGAAGATGCCTCTACTAGAAACTACCCGAGAAGCCGACAGAACACTCCAGCAAACCCTCGACCTCCTCACAACATTTCTGACAAACAACTGGGTAAAAGACCCATCGTGGAGAAGGAACCTTTTCATCAAAGGTTAGACCGTCATGGACGACCCTTCGGGGATAGGCTACCTCTACCTGCCATGCGCCCCCAGCCTCTACGAAACAAAATCACACCCCATCATGAAGAAAGTGGTTCATAACGCTTACAAGTCTCAAGAAAACAGACTGAGAGAGATCGAAACTCACCACCAGGCGAAGAAGAACGCCCCACAAGGAGCATGCGCACCACGGCGGAGAAAAGGCAGCCCCAGCAATCTAACTTCCAATGGAGAGAACGCAGACAAAGAAGCAGATCCCCCCGGGGCTCGGAGGCAAATAAAACCTCAAACGGACTCAAAACCCCGCTTCGAGATGCATCGGAAGATTTACCACCGCTAGAGAGGAACTTGGAGATTAATGATTACCCAGTGCAGCCACAAATCCCAACCCCTGAGCAGGTAATGGACGAGCTGATTGAAGTAACTAATCAGTATACAAACGTCCAAGACCCTACTGAAAGAACCGCTCGGATGCAAAGAGTTCTTCGTGAGGAGGAAAACAATCTAATGGCAGCAGCGAACATTATTTCAGCCGCTACCGCCAACTTAGCAAACTATGTTGCAAATGATACCTCCCATGGCACTACCATCCAAATGAACCCAATAGGGGGTGATGTACCAGAATCATCCAACGCAAGACCCCCTAGGAGAAACCAGGGTTCTAGAAAAGTGACAGCTAGCCCACGAGCCCTTCCTGGAGCTAGCTCTAGCAGGAGACTTCTCTCCCAAGCCCAGATTACACCAGGGAGACATGGATTTCCCCACGCTTCTCCCATACACCAACGACGCTCAGCTAACGCGGGGAACTCAAATTCAAGAAACGCTCAACAGAGAAACACTCAGGATTTTCCCCACGCACAGCCTCAGCTCCCTTAGTCGTTTTGAGCTGGAACTGCTGTGGACTAGGGAATACCACAACAGTCCAAAGGCTCAAGGAATTAAACAAGAAACATTCCCCTGACATCATCTTCCTGCAAGAAACCAAAAATCCTGATGAGTTTGTCCTTCAAGAAACCTCAGACTTGGCTTTGGATATGCACTACCTAGTCTCTCCACACAGGCCAGGAGCGGGAGGACTAGCCCTTCTCTGAAAAAAAGATATTAACCTTCAGATACTATCATCAAACCAAAATCACATTGATGCTAGCATTTCGTATAAGAATGCTTATTTCTATGGTACCTTTGTCTACGGGGCACCTGAAATCGCAAATAGACAGGGAGTTTGGCAACTCCTAACAAGCATCTCAGAGTCTAGAAGCGATGAAGCATGGTTCCTCTCCGGAGATTTCAACGAAATTGTTGACAATTCAGAGAAGTCAGGAGGCAAAGAATGACCAGAGAGCTCTTTCACCCACTTCCGATCTTTTCTCTCTACCTGTGATCTCTTCGACATCAGACACACAGGCAATTTCCTTTCATGGAGAGGGACGCGTCATACTCACCTCGTACACTGTCGACTAGATCGTGCAATGGCTAATAGCTCCTGGTCCGAAAAATTCCCTAATGGACGCTCCCACTACCTGCAATTTGAGGGATCCGACCATCGCCCTATCATCTCCACCTTCGATACAAAAAAGAAAAAATCACACAAGATTTTCAGATACGATCGGAGGCTCAGAGACAACCCTGAGATCAAGGACTTCATCGACAAAATTTGGAAAGAATTCAATCACCTTATGTCTCGGAGAAAATCACCAGGTGCAGAAAGGCTATATCAATCTGGAGCAAGGAACACTACATCAATAGCCAGAAACAAATCACAGAGCTAAAGAACAAACTGGATAAAGCAATGACTAACCAGGTTGCAGATGATAACCTTTTATCCTCACTCAACAAGAACCTCCTTCTTGCCTACAAAGCAGAAGAGGACTACTGGAAGCAGAGGAGTAGGCAAACTTGGCTAGCCCTCGGCGATAGGAATACAGGCTATTTTCACGCCTCAACCAAAGGAAGACGAGCGCGCAACAGAATCACTGCAATTGAGGACTCCTCTGGAAACCCGGTCTTTGATGATGAGCAAATTGTAAAAGTTATCTCTGACTACTTTAGCAAGATCTTTACTTCAACAAATCCCCCAGCAGCGGAAGTAGTACGCAATGCTATATCACCACGTATCTCTGCAACTACAAACGAGAAGCTGATCTCCCCTCCAGAGGCTAAGGAAGTAAAACAGGCTATGTTCTCCATACATCCAGACAAGGCGCCGGGACCAGACGGCTTCTCAGCAAGCTTCTTTCAGACAAACTGGACAACAGTGGGACCTGCAATAACAAAGGAAATACAGGGTTTCTTTAGCACAGGAAACATACCCTTCGCCATCAACAACACCCACATCAGACTAATACCAAAGATTTTGAGCCCTAAATCAGTCTCAGATTACAGACCTAGTGCACTGTGTAACGTTTATTACAAGGTCATATCAAAGATTCTCTCCCTAAGGCTAAAACCGGTGCTACAAGAGATTATTTCTGAAAACCAATCCGCCTTCGTACCTGGTAGAGCTATCTCGGATAACGTACTGATCACCCATGAGATGCTTCACTTCCTCAAGTCATCAGGCGCCACCATCCATTGCTCAATGGCTGTAAAAACCGACATCAGCAAAGCCTACGACAGACTAGAATGGAATTTCATTAGAGAAGTGCTGGAGAGAATGAGATTCCATCATCTTCTAGTGCATTGGATTATGGAGTGTATCACTACAGTTACCTATTCTTTTCTCCTCAATGACGAAGTAGTAGGCAATGTACATCCACAGCGGGGGGTTCGGCAAGGAGATCCCCTATCTCCATACATCTTTATACTCTGTGCAAAGGTCCTCTCTGGTCTCTGCAAAAAAGATCAAGACGCTGGTACGTTAGCAGGTCTCAGAGTGGCTCGTAACAGCCCGAAGGTTAATCACCTGCTCTTCGCAGATGATACAATGTTTTTTACAAAAACAGACCCTCAATGCTGCACCGCTCAGATAAACATTCTACATACCTACGAAGCAGCCTCTGGACAAATGATCAACGCCGAGAAATCTTCCATCACTTTTTCTGCAAAGACACCACAGGAGATCAGAGACAGAGTCAAAACACAGTTAGGCATAGTAAAAGAGGGAGGGGTGGGAAAGTATCTGGGCTTACCAGAACACTTTGGACGCAAGAAGAAGGACCTTTTTGCCTCCATCGTAGACAGGATCCACCAAAAGGCAGTTAGCTACCAATCGAGATTCCTCTCTACTGCTGGGAAGGCAACACTACTGCAATCGGTGCTATTAGCTATCCCATCTTTTGCTATGACTTGTTTTGAACTACCTGTAGGTTTGTGTAACAAAATCCAGTCAGAACTAACCAGATTTTGGTGGGACTCAAAAGAAGGAGAGAAAAAAATTTGCTGGACAGCATGGGACACGCTTACCTTACCAAAAAACCTGGGGGGTCTATGTTTCAGAGACATCCAAGTCTTTAACCAGGCTTTATTGGCAAAAATTGGTTGGAGAATCATAACCAAACCTGATTGCTTGCTAGCTAAGGTACTCCTTGGAAAATACTGCCATAAGACCCCGTTTCTTAAAGCTCCCAATGCTAATTCCTCCTCACACGGGTGGAAGGGTATCCTCCACGGAAGAAACCTCCTCCTACGCCACCTCGGGAGAGCAATAGGCAACGGAGAAGACACCAAAGTGTGGTCGGACTCCTGGATCTCCCCTCCAAGCAACCTGATGCCTTTTGGTCCGATCCTACCCGAGGACCAGGACTTGATGGTTGCAGATCTACTATCCAGAGAATCCAAGGAATGGAACAAAGCTCTTTTAGACAAACTCCTGCCGGAACTAAAAGAGCATATCCTCGCCATCAGACCAAGCACATCAAATGCACAGGACACCTACATTTGGGCACAACAAAAGTCAGGTGTCTACTCGGTTAAATCAGGATACTACTCTACACAGCTAGCAAAGATTCAATCGACTACTACACTCTTGAACAGAGCTGATGCAGATTGAAACTGGAAGAAATACATTTGGAACCCTAAGATGCAACCAAAAATCAAGCTTTTTATTTGGAAATGCGCAAAAAATAGTCTTCCAACAGGTGATAACTTGAGGAAGAGAGGGCTCCAAAACGCTACCTCGTGCACTGTATGTGGTGAAGCTGAAACCGTGGAACATATACTGTTTCACTGCAGAACAGCTTCTGAAGTGTGGAATCTATGCCCGTGGTCAGTGCCTCTTGATTTGAACTCGTGCTCGTCTTTCAGAGAATTCCTCCAAACCTCCCTCTCCAAGATAAATCTTCCACCGACAGGAACAAGTATTAATCTACTTCCCTGGATCTGGTGGAGCTTATGGATCAACAGGAACCAACGTCTTTTCGACAACAGAAAAACCCCACCACCGCAGATCCTCTCCAAAGCCATTAATCTTCTTAAGGAATGGGAAGCTGCACAAGACATCACCCCTGTTCCTCTCGCCCCCGCCCACAACCAAGACCCGATCCATATCGCGTCGCCATCGGTGGTCCTTTGCAACACAGACGCGGCGTGGATGAAAGACACCAGGACAGCAGGACTCGCTTGGATTTTTACCGATCAAACGGGAAACGAACTCAATCGCAGATGTCTGTACCAGGAAAACGTTTCATCTCCACTCATGGCGGAGGCTCTAGCGGTTAGAGAAGCCCTCTTTCACGCGGCATCCCTCAACTTCGATTTCATCTGGCTTCGATCAGATTGTAAGGGACTCATCCAGTCCATCACGGCGAGGCACCGATCTATAGAGCTCTTTGGAGTTCTAGCGGACATTGAATCGCTCATCTGCTCTTCTTTTTCTTCGTTTCAAGCATCTTTCATCCCTAGGATTTTTAATGGGTCCTCAGACTCTTATGCTAAGGCCTCCCTTTGTAACAAACTTTTCTGCCTGGGCCCTTAAAGCCCATGCAATTTTAATCTGAATGAAAATCTTTGCTGCTCAAAAAAAAAAAGAAAAAAAAAACACAAAACAAAACCATTGTAGAGTCTTCTTAATAAACTAACAACTAGATTCTTGCATCAAGCAGCCTCGTTAGACCAACAAATATTCATCAGAAGAAGATTTGGCCTTCTCCTCGTCCAGTTTCGCTTTGAGATCAGACACCATCATCTCAAGATTTTTGACGCTTTCCTCGAGTTATTGGGACCCGAGGCTCACCAGCTTTGGCTTTCTTCATCTCCAAAAGAACCTCATCAATCTTTCTCTTCACAGAGTCCACCTTCTCTTCCATCTCCTCAAGATTTTTCACACGTTCTTCAAGTTGTTTGACCTTCGTACCATCACCACCATCCTTCTTCCTCTCCATGAATACATTATCAAGCTTTGACTTCAACCAGTCAATCTTGAAACCCACTTCTTCCAGCTCTCTCAACTCGCCTTGAGTGATAATTATCTCAGCCTCTGAGTGACTCTCTGAAGGCTTGTTTAGTGTATTGATGAGGTCAAGAAGGACATTCATGTATGCTGTCTTCACCACTTGGTTCTTTGGTTTGAAACCTAATGCAATATCTGGATGCTCTGCGAATATCTTTTTCACTAAAACAACCTGCAAAAGAGACTTATGTTTATATTTAATCAAAGAAGGAACCTAAATCTATAATATGTCATGAAGCAACCCTACAACCATGCAAAGTTGTTTATACAAAAATCAGTTTCTTGTAGCTTACCTGAGAAGCAGAAACCTGAAAACCGTTGATATGCACAGTCTCTTTCTCTGATACATCTTCGCTTTCTCCGTCCACTGCTTCAATCACATTAACGTAGACTTCAACGATGAGACTGCCCTTCCCCGTAAACCCTTCCTCCTTAAGCTTGTTTAGAGGAAATAACTTATTGAATCCCCATACTGTGTGCGTAGCATCAAATTTGGCTTGAACAACTGTTAAAAAAATTATATTCAAAAAATTAGTCATCAACCACATGTTTATCTACGTATGGTTTCTACTTCCTGAAGATTCAAACATTCACACAAACAAATCTTCACTATACACTTCTTAAAATCTATACACTTCTCTAGTTCACATATTGGTTTTTATATTCCAAAAAAAGATCACGAATGACAATTGAAGAAAAAAGAGTCAAACATGGAATTGGAAGGGTAAAGCTTCATTACTAGGGGATCGGTGGAGCTGTGTATTGCGATGATTCAACACGATGAAGTAATAACTAACATTCCTTTCCCATCCAGTTCGCAATGATTTAGGGTTTGCAGCGTACAGGTACACAGACAAGTGATCATCAGGAAGATTATATCCCTTGGGATAAACGCTGAGGTACCTGGAACAAATATTAAACCCTTTTAAATTAATATATGCTAAGTATAATCGAACACATCAATCTTGGAGAAGAGAATTAGGTTCTAAAGAGCCCTCTTGTTGTTTTACCATTCGCACCCGCCAGCAACGAATACCTTAGACAACATATAATCAGCTTTCTTCTTCTTCCAGAACTTCTCTATCTCAAACCTGAAGCTTGGATTTTGACTAAACATTTTTGATCAATTTGATTTCGTGGTTCTAGAAGAGACTATAGTAACTTTCAGAAACTATGTTTGAGTCTTTCACAAACGAAGCCCTCTCTTCTTATATAGGAGGCAAAAAGTCTGAAACCCTAGCTCAATAGGAAAACCATTTTTTCAATAGATAATCAAAAAGTTATGCCTAAAAAATGAGGAAAAATTTTAGAGAATAAAAAATGGATAGAGAAAACTACTGAGAAACAAACTTAAGGGTTCTCGAACCCTTTGTTTAAGCCAGATACTGCAATATATTAATATTGAAGCATCCGCTTTGAAGCCCTCTCTTCTTATATAGGAGGCACAAAAAGTCTGAAACCCTAGTTCAATAGGAAAACCATTTTTTCAATAGATAATTAAAAAATTATGTCTAAAAAATGAGGAAAAAATTTAGAGAATAAAAAATGGATAGAGAAAACGACTGAGAAACAAACTTAAGGGTTCTCGAACCCCTTGTTTAAGCCAGAAATACTGCAATATATTAATATTGAAGAATCCTCTATATACTAAAGCGAAAGTAGCTCCACCAATCAGAATTTGATACGTAATTCATATTTAAAAAATTAAGAAAACAAATCAATAAAATAATGTTAAAAAAAATGGAGCAACAATTTTTCTTCCACGAGCCCTGACCCATACATAACCCACGATCCTTCTTCTTCCTCCACCATCTTTCTTCTTCCATAAATTTTTTTGCCTCTATTCCTATAAAGTACACCATCCTTTTTCAGTCTCAAATCTCAACACACTAATTCCATTATCGAAATAAATACATGAATCCTTGGCAACAATTGTCTTATGCGCTCTTTCCCATTTTTTGGCGCTAAATTCATAAACAAAATTTAATTGTTTATTATATTTTTCTTAGTTATTTTATATTATATATGAAAATTGATATATTAAACTAAATTCTGATCCGCATTTAAAAGGACGAGTATATTTTTTTAGAAATTTAATTTTTGTATTTGTGTTTTTTAGTTTTGTATAATATTTTTTTAATGATTAATAAGAGGTTTTAATTATTTTATTAAAATAGTTGTCACACCTATATAAATAGGTCATTTTTCTGTTTAAATAAAGTAGATACAAATTTTGAATTTATTGAACCATAATACATCTTCATGGTAGCAAGGGCAAAAGACATTGGAGTCTGTTTGTAGCAGTAAGCTGCAGCTGGTGCAAATTTTGAAAGTGAGCATCTGAAAACAGCTAGCGTTTCTTCTGCAATTTCTTCCCTTGCCTTAACGTGATCAGATACAACTTTGCTTGCACCTAGCTCACTCTGATTCTCCTTAGCTCTCGCTTCATCCTTTATGATTTTCTTTCTCAACTGCAACTCAGTGTCGATAAACCATAACTTGAGTAGGTTTCTCTTAGTGAGTAATATCTTGAACCATTGTTTTAACCACCTTCTGATCATCAACAATGTCTTCCACTCATGGACGGATCTACGTTACTCAACATGGGGGGCAGCTGCCGCAGTAAAATCTATAAATTAGTTGGAATAAGCTAGCGATGTCACGTATTCTAAGATCATTTGGTAAAAACCCTCACATTGCCCCCACTGGACCAGCGTACCCATCGCCCCCTTGCACTATATGTTTTATTATTTTTCCTTTACTTTCTAATTTTTTTCAGCTACGTCTTCTTATGTTTCCTATGTTTCTTTTTGTTCTTCAGTTCTTTTCATCCAAAAATTTTGTTTATTAATATTATGAATCCCAGTATATTTTCCGTTTTGTTAGTGAAGGCTTTTCTTGTCTTCATTTAGTTCCTTGTATCCTTTTATTTTATTTTCCTTTACTTTTGTGATTCTTTTTTTGGCCACTTGTTATGTTTGTTATTTTCCTCATGTTCTATTTTTTGTTCCTCATATCTTTTCATTCAAGATTTTGTTTTAAAATACTTTGAATTCCAGTATTTTTTTTCCATTATGTTAGTGTAGTCTTTTTTGTTTCTTCATTAGTTTTATTTATATTATTTTATTATCATTTTTCATCTAAATTTTCCTTTTATTAAAAAAAATTAGGTATATGTAATATTATTAAATAAAACTATTTATAAAAATATTAAATTTGCCCCCACTCCAAATATCTTCTCCAAATTTTTTTGATATATAATTTAACAAATACATTATAACTATATAAGTGATTCACTTCATGAGTTATTCTGTGTATTTAAGAATGATATTTTATTATTAAGTTAAAAAATATTAAATTGCATAAAGTATATATATTTGTAAAATTTTTACTACAGTGTTTACAGTTCGTAATATTTTACGAGGACATCTCTATTACACAATATAAAATACATAGTTTAAACAATAAACAAAAATAATAAAACTGAAACCGTGAAATTTTAAATTTCTAAAGTTTATATATACTAGATATATAATGTAAAACATGTACCCAAAATCTAGTTACTATTACAACCATAAACGGAGCACGCAGACGAGTTATATCATAAAATTGCGGAACTAGACAAAAATATTAATACCCATACATTGAATGAACAAAATAATTGGAATATATTTCTAATGGTTTATATCAGATACTTATTCGTATTTTAATTATATATCATATTTGTTTTAGTCATTTTACATTTATATATTAAAATTAATATATTAAACACAAATTTGAATTAGAGCCAACTCGAACGAACCATATTCAGATCGAACCGTAATCCAATTGATCCGGTTTAGTTTTGGATCCAGTTTTGAAAACATTGGTTCTCAGCTTTTCAATCGAAGGGCATATCGATAAATAAGTGAACTCCACTTGTAAATCTTTTCACTCAATTCAACATTTCAACTCTCGTCTTCACCAAACCATGGCGGCTTCTTCTCTTCAATCCCTAAAACCTACATTACCCCAATCCTTCGCCTCACCGAACAACACCTCTCCTTTCTTCCGATCTCCCTTCCTCCTCAGATTCAACCCCTCCTTCAACCCCAAACCCCTCTCCTCGTCCTTCATCGCACGCTCCGCCGCCGAGCCGCAGGAGAGAAAAACCTTCCACGGCCTCTGCTACGTCGTCGGCGACAACATCGACACAGACCAGATCATCCCGGCGGAGTACCTCACCCTCGTCCCTTCCAACCCCGACGAGTACGAGAAGCTCGGCTCCTACGCCTTAATCGGCCTCCCGGCCTCCTATTCGGAGCGATTCGTCGAGCCGGGGGAGACGAAGACGAAGTACTCGATCATCATCGGCGGGGAGAACTTCGGGTGCGGCTCGTCGAGGGAGCACGCGCCGGTGTGCTTGGGAGCCGCGGGGGCGAAGGCGGTGGTGGCGCAGTCGTACGCGAGGATCTTTTTCAGGAACTCGGTGGCGACGGGGGAGGTTTATCCGCTCGATTCGGAGGTTAGGGTTTGCGATGAGTGTAAGACGGGTGACGTGGCGACTGTGGAGCTGAGGGAAGGGGATAGTGTTTTGATTAATCATACGACCGGGAAGGAGTATAAGTTGAAGCCCATTGGGGATGCTGGGCCTGTGATTGATGCTGGTGGGATCTTTGCTTATGCTAGGAAAGCTGGCATGATTCCTTCTGCTGCTGCTCCTTGATTTGATTTTCTCCGACAGGTATGGTGGATGTAACTGAACTCTTGATTGTGTTTTGTGTTCTGTCGTGAAAATGATGTATGAGATGAGGATTGTTGACTTTTTGGAATGGGCTTCAGTTGTTGAATGGTTCTGGTTATTTGAATTTGTGTGAGGATGCTAGTGACTGGGTTGTAATATTGTCTTTGATTCCTCTCTAATAGAGTATTGTCTTTGGTTCCTCTCTGATATTCTTTTCTCTGTTTTGTTATGCAGTGGGGGTAAATGCATATGTGGATGAGAGCTATCTCCAAGGGGTAAAGTAATTTTCTGCTTCCGTTTGCAATAAAAAGAACAATAAGTAACATGTATGTTTCATGAATTTGTGAACCTAAGTCTATGCTTTTATGGGATATATATGTGAAGCTTTTCGGTTTAATATGTCTATTTGACTTTATATGTTCTGTACTTCATTCGGATGTCAACAAAATAATGTTGACCCTACCCCCTAAACAAGCAATTAGTATATATGACTATCGGTTTAGTCATCGCGACCTACCCTCTCGGGTCTCAATACCGCACGTTTAGAATTTCCAAGTAGCACATCCGTAATTACAAGGGGTTCAAACATTTGTCGTTTTAGAATCTCTCTGTCACTCACTTACACAGTTAGAGGACAAATTCGAATCACAGAGCCGAAACATACAGTAGCGTGTTCTCTTCCTCATCAAGCAAACCTTCTTCACCCTTCCCATCTCATCTTCTATCCCCCTCTCTTCACGTGGCACATCCTTCATCTTCCTATGCTCCTATGCCGCCTCTCTCTGACTAACCCCTAGCTAAAAGCACCTGCCACTACATCTTCAAAGATAACACATACACCGACCAGATCACCCCAGCAGACAAAGTCTGCATATTCCCGTCCAATTAGCAAGAACTTGACGAGATAGGCCCTGGTAGAATGCCAAATATCTATCTACTTACATGGTTGAGTGAAGGTTATAAAGCAAAGACTTGGGTTTGTTGTATCTCATGCTTTGTATGTGTATTGTTTGATGCCATGAGTCACAACACAGTCGTTATGAGATCGTCGTGATCAATCATTTTCACCAGGTGATTTATGATTAGAACTTGCAACGCTACTCTTATAATCCATTTCTGATAGAGATATCAATACTCTATCACTCTTAACACTCTCTCCGGTCTACCAAACTCCCACAACGTTGAGCCAGGAGAGATCAAATCAAAATAAAATCATAATCCATGGTAAAAACTTTGCTTGCAGATACATGTGAAGTTGTTGCTCAGACTTACACAAGGATTTTTTTTTCTTTCAACTCTGTGGCTTTTCCTCTGGAATCAGAAGTTAAGAGTTTGTAACCAGAGTGTAGGACATGAGACACAGTGATGGTTGAGCTGAGAAGAAGTATATAAGCTGAAGGCAGTGATGCTGGAGGTATCTTTGCTTATGCGAGGAAGATGGGAATGATTCCATCTCCATCAGTAGCTTAACTATTCTCACATTCATTGTGTTGTTCCAACTTGTAGTTGTAACTGAAACCGGTTCCTTCAACTATTTTTAACCAATTTGGTTTGTCACTGGTTATCGGGTTCGATCGGTTTGGCAAAACGGTATTAAAATAAACCGTTAAGCTAACCGGTTTTAAAAACAAGACATTGCTAAACCTAGGCTTGTGTCTCTTTATAACGCCGCTTCTCTTCCACATTGTCTTCACACTCTCTAAAACAGAGAACATGTCAACCACAGAGGTTAAACCCTCCGCCGACAAAAACCCTAAAAAGGACTCGGAAACAATCACTTGGTCTGAAGAAAGACTTAAATAAGAAGAAGACTAAGGAGTCGAAAGCTCTCGCCTTTGACAAATACCGTAAAGAAACAACCACAATAGCGTGAGCGACGGCGATGAACAACAACCTGTATCGGCTTCTGAACAGCTAAGCTTCTTTTCGAAGCAGCCATTGGTGTAAAGGTCTCTGCTTTAGATCTCGATCCCATTAAAGGTTGGTCCTTTATATCATACCTCTGTCTCTCTATACACGCTTCTCATGTGTTTAGGCCAATGTTTCTCTGATATTTGTAGGGGTTTGCATTCACTTACTAAGCAATGTCCAGCAGTGAAGTTTTTCTCAAAGTATTTGAAAGTTGATGAACATGTAGTATTATTTTCTTATATTGATTTGTCTTTAGAGAAATGAAATTAACTATATGCATGTAGAGAAATGTGTTTCTTGATTCCTATCCAAGGCTTTCACAATCCGTTGATAGGTTTTACTTTAACTCGATGTGAGCTTTCTTGTTTTTGATTGTGTCTTGTGGATGAATTTTTATTGATTCTGTGAAAACTTTGGGGATATGATGACAAAAATACGAAATATCTAAGGCTAATGCTATGCAGATAAAAATGTATTTGCACGTCAGTCTGATCCCGTTATAATTAACTTTAGGAGTTAATTCATTCTCATGTAGTTAAACCCTTTCTTTTTTTTCTGGTTTCGTGATAAGAGTGTGGGAAGTGATGAAAATATATATATCAATATCTCATAAGCACATGCAATGCTGAACAACATATTTGCACGTCAGTCTGATCCCATTATAGAACATTAGGAGTTAAATGCATTCTCATATAACGTTATTCATCCATTTCTTCTTTTTTTTTTACTTCATAAGAGTATGGGAAGTGATGATAAGATATATCGATATGTCATAGGCACTTGCTATGCTGAACAACATATTTGCACGTCAGTCTGATCCCATCATTGCTGTTATTAGCATAAAGCTTACATGCACATGTTCATGTGATTCATTTCTTTTGTTTTCTTTTTCTTTTATGTTTAAGACTGGGAAATGATGATAAGATATCGATATGTCATAGGCACATGCAATGCTGAACCACATATTTGCACGTCAGTCTGATCCCATTATATTTATTGCATAAAGCTCAATGCATATATTCATTTTAGTTCATTCCTTTTATTTGCTTATTTCATGATAAGAGTCTTGGAAATGATGATAAGATATCGATATTACATAGGCATATGCAATGCTGAACCAAATATTTGCACGTCAGTCTGACCCCAGCTCTTGTTTTTTTCTTTTGCATTGCTTCTAAGTCATATTCTTCTTGTTAATTGTGTTTGTATTCTCCAGGTCCTGTCTGTGTAGTTTTCTTGTTCTCAGTTGATATATTTAGCTCAAGGTCAATAAGAAACAGAGACGAAACCAGCATTGAACTAACTTGTGAGAGAAATACACACTGTTGTGTTAAATAGTGTTCTCTTGGCCTAAAAGTAGTGCACTAAGACTCACTAAGAAAAAAGATCCTCTCAAAGTCGAATATAATAGAAAGATTGTCTTCTCTCGATTAGTAATATACTAACTACATCTTGATTCGCACAACTGAATGATTATTTTCATTTATATACACACAATTGTATTTATTGTAAACGGTTAACTATAATATTTAATATATTACAAAGTGTCTAATATCACATTTAAACACACAATAATTTTATAGTTCATATGCTGTAACTTAATTTATCTGTTTTAGAATTTTTAGTGATATAATATATTAAATTATGTGATATTAAATTCTAAATTAAATCTTACTTATTAAAGATCAAAAAATTAATTGAAACTTATTATATTAATCTAATATTTCAAATTTTGTAAAATGTTGTATATGAGATTAGTTAAAATAAAATATATATTTACTTTTCAAATAAGGAAATATATATTTAGTTTTCAAATAAACATGAGTTTAACTAAAAATTAAAAGTTTTGTTTAAGTGAAAATGGAATATACATTTATTTTAAACATATATGAAACTAGGTGTTATCATGCACCATGTGAATATGTTGTATTTAAATATTACAATTAGTACATATTTTGTTATCTTAAACTTTTTTATTTTTGATTTGGGATGGACATTCAGATACCATTTAGTACATTTATGTTCAGTTATGTTTCGATTTATTTTGAGTTCGATCCAGTTTGGATTTGCGGGTTCGTTTTCAGGTTTCGTATTAGTTCTCTAGATATCAAAATTTTGAAACCATTCAGATATCTAACCAATTAATATTAAAATTTTGTAATATTTTTTAGATTATATTTGGTTTGATTTTTTTTTCTAGTAATTTTTGTCTACGTCTATATTTTTTATTGTAACAATACATATATATATATATATATATATATATGTATAATGAAAATTTTGAAATTAAATATTTATATTTTTATATATTAGATAATTTAATTTAAATGATATATATATATATAATAATAAAATTTCATATTCATACGATTTGTGATCAATTGTCTCTTGTTTGAACAAAAAAAAACATTGATCACAAATTTTTTAGTATGAGACTTTTACTATGTTTCGTAATTTATAGACGTTTTAAAAAATTCAAAATATAACATATATGAAAAAATCTATTTTTTGACATAATGTGATTTTAAAATTTTTAATAATATAAAATTAAACAAAAAAGTATAAGATAATTTTTTTACTGAAATATGGTAAAAATAGATGGTAATAATATATGGTAAGAACTTTTGCTGAACTCTAATTATATGGTAAGAAAAATTTAAGTAGTTTAATTGCATGACATGAAAGATGTCATGTCACATTTTTTTTTGAAAAATCACTTGTCAAATATAGTCTAGGGAATTAATTAAATATTTAAAAAGTTTATTTTAATGAATTTTTTTTATTTAAATATAATTTGAGAGAAAATATATGAATATCTATTTGATTTGTTTGTTATAGAAGTGTAAAAGACATAATATAGTTCCATTTTATAAGTAATAAACTAGATTTTAATCTCCACAACCGTGCGGATGTTATTTTTACTTTTTAGGTTTGATAATTAGGGTTTGTTTTAATTTTTGTAAATTATTTTATTGAAAACATGTGATATTGATGTTCAAAAACTAAAGTGTTTTGTTTTTCAGTTTTACTTGTCAAAATTGTAGATCGGTTAACTTTTAAAATGTTTTTATATAGTGTTGGTATTGATTGAGTTAACAAAATTGAATTTTATGTTTTAAAAAAAAATAGATATATATATATATATATATATATATATTAAGTAATTTATTTAAAATTGTGCTATTTTTAATATAGGTTTTTAGCTACAAAGTTATATAAAACATAAGAATGTGATAATCAAAATAAGATATTTATTTGTTTATTTATTAGTTTAATGTTTTTTAGTATGTAATTCATATAGTACTTTTATTTTCGTGTAATATATATTATAATTATAAAGCTTATGAAAATAACATAAAAGTTTTAGTTTATTTTTCTTATGATAAAATTTTAATTTACATTGATTTTAATGAAATTATACTACTAATTACGAAATTAATTAATGTATTCATATATAAAAATACTTAAATGTTTTGCAAAATTTTGTTAGATTTTTTTCCAACAGAATTTTTATAGTTAAATAAAATTAAAATATATATATTTGTTTGATTAGTAATAACCGAAGATGATTTAATCTTTATTTAGTTTGAATTTTAATAGAATATGTAATGTGATTAACTCTAGTAGATAATCTGTTTTATAAAAAAATCACAAATGAATGAGAAGTCATGACTTCTTTTTAATATAATAAAATTTGAAACGAGCTTTTAAAATAATATTTTTAAAAATTATTAGTTGGTATTGAGTAAAACTATCAGTTGGTATTGAATAATATTTTTAAAATTTTGATCTACAGAGTTATGTTAAAAATATTCAGTGTTTTCATAACCGACCAAGATCCACGGTTGAACCGGTAAACGGTATATAATTGAGTTTACATTTAATGAAATTTTTTAAAAAATATCTGATAAATCTTAAATATTATCAGTAACCTATGATCTAACCATGATTGATCTGGTAAAACCCATAGAAAATTGATAATATTTTAAAAATTAATTTTTATAAGCATTTAATTATACATAAAATTTAAAAACTATTAGATTTGTAACTTTTGTAATTGGATGATTTTTATACTATTCAAAAAATGATATTAGAAAACCCAAAATTTATTTATATGACAATATTATTTTATTTTGTTATTATATTTTTTTTGAACAATAAGTATGTGGGAACTATTTGCAAATATAATTTATTAGAAATGCATTAAATGGAATCATATATGGAAGATCTTAATTAATACATAAATTATCGAGATATTTCTTTAGATTTACTTATTTAAATCTTACATTATTTAAGCTATATTTAAGGATATATATATAGTTAGTAATATTATATGTTAGACGAAATTATATAAGGTATAGTAGAAAAAAAATATATAAAGTATAGTTTTAAAATATTCTACCTAGACTTAAGTTGGGTCTATAGAATTTTCTTTGGTTATAAGGTCAATAATAAGAAATACAGACCAAAAATCATTAGTTTCTATTTATTATGTTTTAAATTTATTGTTGGAAAAATAGGAATGAGTCGTAGAGTATCCTTGAAACAAATTTGGTTTATATTTATATTCAAATATTATTGGCTGTGTAAAAGATCAATAACTGAATAAGATATAAGCATTATAATGAACTCCAATATATTTGGTAGAATTTTTTTGACAATAGGTTTTTGATGGTGTTAATAAGGTTTGAATAGAGTTAGGATTTGAATCGAGTTTTAGGGTATATGGTTAGAACAAAAACAAATTTTGATGGATTAGTAAACATTCACGAAATGAGTTTCAAAATTCGATGAATAAATTGTTGAAATTATTAGGTTGTTTTGTTTAATTGGACAAAAACATGCTACTTTATAATTTGTTGGGCTTTTAATTACCCGAAACCATTTAAAAAAAGAAAATGTAATGGTAAGTTTTTAAATTAATTAGAAAAGTTAATGGCATAATCTTAACATGGTTATGCTTTAATAGTATAGATATGTATATCTCTATATCTACTTCAGCCTCTCTCACTTGTTAGTTTTTGCTGGGATTGTGGGTTTCTCCAATAGATGGTGGGAGGGAGAAGGATCCCATATATGCAGAAAATAATGGTGTTAATGGTGTTTTTTTTGGCATAATGCACCTAATATTCACTGAAAGAGGATTTTCACCAAGTCAAATCAATGAAGAAGTATATTATCTCTATATAAATATTATGCAAATGTATTGCCAAAAAGAAACAAACGAATGTGTATATGTATAGATCTCCTATCTCAGAAATGTTTGTGTGTTTGGGATTGTGGATTTCTCCAATAGATGGTGGGGGAAGAAGATCCTAATCCCATAAATGCAAAAAATAGTGGAGACACCACCCATGGAGCTTCTAGATTATTGACTTTTAGAACATTCCATTAAACAAGAAACATTCATAGTTTTTTTAGTTTGTGAAAGATGATGCTCCCAGTATTATCATTTTACTTTTACCTCATTTACTGTGGGATCTATATACCTAATTATAAGCCTTATTTCCATTATATGCATGCAATACTTATGAAGACATAGGTATCTTAACATCTTTTAGGTGTAGTTGTCATCGGCTCGTATAGAACCATAATGAAATTTGTTTGTTACTCTTAGTTAATCTCCTTATTATTAATAGAGAAACACAATAAAAAAATTCTTACAAAGATAAATTATTTATAGGAGTGTTATTTTAAATATGTGTCATAACGAAAATTCTTCTCAGCTTCTTTTAATCTTAACCATTTCATAACTAGACTATTTATTAAGAATGCCATTGGACTAACATATTGAATAATTTGCCATTGCTTATTTTGTATCGCTTTACTTTTACCTCATTAACTGTGGGATCTTCACACCTGATTATAAGACTTATTTCTGCTATATGCATGCAATACTTCTGAATACATAGCTTTCTTACTCAATATTTCTTAGGTGTCGCCGTCCTCAGCCTGCATGGAACCATAAGGAAAATTGCTAGTTACTCTTAGTTAATTTAGATATTGTAATAATAGGTTCAAAAATCATATTCATCGTCATCAGCTTACATAGAACATATAATTATTTTTATCTATCATTGACATTGTCCCACATAGAACAGTGATGAATATATACTAGGATTATCATACGTTGAGCAAGCATTCTAAAACATCAAACCAAATTCAAATTTCTTGAGAGACAAAGCTTAGAACAATTCTGGTGTTGGTTTTATTCTTACATGTGAAGCTACGTACTATCAAATCATTTGTATATATGTTCTATATTCTTTTAAAATTTCTCTATTCCTGCAAACCTAAGTTTTTTTGTATATCAATGAAATTTAAGGTAAAAAACACATTCAAATAAATAAGCAAACCAAGTTTAAAAGAATTACATTGCTGAAATTTCATTGATAATCTTTTAAAACTTCTTTTTTTCTTTAACACATTTTGGATCAGCTAAGCAAAAAGGCTTTCGATGAAATTTTCTATTTTTGCAAACCAAGTTTTTTTTTTTTGAGAAAGGGCTTTTGCAAACCAAGTTTTATGTATATCATTGATATCTAAGGTCAAAAAAGCATTCATTCCGCTAAATATATAAATGTATTGATTCACAAATCATAATATTTCAAGGCATTAAATGTATAACGATATATATGGCAATGCTTCATGTTACATATATCTCCTATATATTAAATGATACTCCCTTTGTTTCATTATAAATGTCACTCTAAACTCACACACACAGATTAAAAAATCATTTAATTTTGTATATTTTTTATATAATAACATCATTACCTATAAATTTCAACCAATAGAAAAATAAAATAGAGAATAAAAGTAATAAATTCTACATTGAAATGTGAAAACAACACTTATTTTGCACCAAAACAAATTCTCTACAACGACACTTAATATGAAATGGAGGGAATAAACATTTTCATTTAATGCGTTCAGATTATGTTGGTCACGTAGCAGTTTCACAACGATTTGAGAGTGAATACACTGACGTGTCACGTGTAGAGAATTTCTCAGTCAAACTCTATGTAAATGTGTTCACACTATATATATATTTTAAGGGACTGAATAGTATCATTTTATATTTGAGGGTTCACCCATCAGGAGATAAATAGATAATGGACTATTGGAATACAAACTCCTTAAAAATAAAGGGATAAAAGACCTTTTCACTCTATATATTATTTTACGTTTTTTTTCAATATAAACCCACATGCAGGATTCAGCAGATCATACAAATGTCCTAAATAAAAAGAGAATTTGCACACAAAAAAAACACTAATGTATAAACCTATTTTATTGGTACTTAATTTGCATTTTAAGGATTTTATCTTCATGAATTATTTTACACAAAAATGATTTTTAATGTTAACTAACAGTATCTTTATATATTTATCAACCATTTATATGTATATATATATATATATATATATATATACATGTAGTTGTGGGCACAAATTGGATATTTGAAGTTTTGGAGGTATTGTGATCCAATATTTTTCGTCAGAATAATCAATTATCCGATTCAAATTGATTAACCCGCCCTCAAAACGACTAAGCAACTGAAAAGCCCTTTTTCATGGGGATTTACCACCATTCGGATATTTGGTGTTCCGGATATCGGAAAATTTTAGTTTTTAACTAGTATCAAGTGTGATCCGTTAAAATAAATTATAAATATAAATAATATAAAATAATAAAAAATTAACAAAAAGAACTTATTAAATTTTTTGAATACTAATAACTAATTTAATAACTCTAGTAAATAAAAATATTCTAAGACTTATAAAAAATACAATATTTATATAAAATTTAATTCATTAAATATATGTATATATATGAACATAACGGATCAGATCAGCTATTCGTTTTTAAAATATTAGTACTTGTGATTTTTTTTATTTTTACGGATATTGCATATTGTTATTTACTTTGCTTCCTAGAGCTACATATATCCGGATTTTACTGTTAGAATCGAAAAGGATAACAAATCGAATCAAAATTTATATATATTTTTCCATCCTTACATACATGTGCACATTAACGTGAACACATATAAATAAATATTCATTACAAGTGAGGATTCTCATTTTCTTGGAAGTTGGAATACTCTTTTTTTATAATGTTTTCTTTCACCATCGACCAAATTGTAATGAAATAATTTGTCTTAAGATTTTTCTTTTATTTTTCTTGATTATTATTTATATTTCATTTGATTATTCATGCATTTATAAATTATAATATGAATACATTGGTTCGACATCGGACATGTCTTTTTTTGTCATGAAAGACATCGGGCTGTCTTTTTTTGTCATGAAAGACATCGGGACTGTCTAAATTCATATAAAATGAAACCGAACAAATAATATTTTTTGGTTATCATCGAAAAACTAAAAACCTCAAGTATTTTAACCGAATAAACAAAATAAATATTGATTTAGAATGGTAGTTATATTTTAGTAGATAAAAATAAAAAAAAATAATCGAAAACCGAACCGATATCCAGATTAAACAGATCTAATATTTTCTTATAAAAATAACAAATTAATAATCTTATTTCGTGTAATACGCGAATTATTCAAGCAAAATACAAAAGCCAGTTAAAAAAAAAGATAAATCAAGAATTGGATATTTTTAACCCTTTTCCTCCGAACAATAAAAACATATGGCCATTTTGTTTAGATTGTGATGGGGGGATTTAGGACTGCATAAGCAAGCAACTCTTGGTCATGGACAAACACTGACATGTCTTCTGCAGGTAAGTTTATCCATGCTTCTACACCTACACCATCCTTTGAGTCCACCAGCAAAACATAAACCATTTTGTCAGTGATGGTATGTGTAGCTGATCCAATCCAGACCGGACTACCCCACCCGAAGTCAACCCCGTAGAAAGGCTTACCGCACCAGCTAGACATTGAGTATATGTCTATGTCCGGTTTGAACTCCGACGCCTGACTTCCCATCATGTTCGACAAACCCTGACCAAGTGTATTGCTTTGGACATTATCTTTTAACATCTTGTTGACTTCTTCTTTGGCCGTCCTGAACGCGGCCACGGTTTCATGTATTTCAAGTTCGCTCTCTGCGTCTTTCTTGAGAAAGAACGCTGTGTGAAGGTTACCAATAGCGTCCGGTGACGAAACACTTGAATGAACCTTAAGCCGCAAGTCTACGGCTACATACAGGAGCGTTGACCTTGGAGCCACCAAGTTAGATCGCGACGCATTTCTAGCACATTTCCAGATAAGTGACGTGATAGCTTCCACACGTGTTGGCACTTTGACGCTTTCGCTAGCTGCTTTGCGTTTGAGTTCAGCAATCTTGGAGGGCTCAAAGACGAAGCGGTTCATTGCACACTTCTTTGAGTTCGTTGTTGGGAACTGTACAGCCATGTGAGGAGGAGGAGGAGGATAAACGGTGGCCTCAGCAAACTGATGAGTACCCACATTTGAGTTCTTGTTACACATGGTCTCTGACCAATCTGTTAACAAGATAAGAAATGAAGCCGCGTCACAGATCCTGTGAGAGACGTTGACCGAGACAGCCACTCCTGATCCAGACCCGAAGAAGGTGACACCGACACTCAACAATGGCCACCCGGATGGATCATCTCCGGCTTCGATCTTGGGACCGAGTGCCGCTAGAGAGTCAACGTTGAGGGTTTTCAAAAACTCCGGGAGAAGGAGATTGGTGCGTGCCTCAGTGAACACGACTCCTTTGTCGTTGCAGTTGATGGAGACGCCTTCTATCTCTCCAGCGAGTGGATGTAAGCGAGAGAGAGTCTCGGACAAAGAGCTTTTCAGTTTCTTTGAGATGATCTCCGGCGACGCAGTAACTAGGCCTTCAGATTTATAGAGGAAGATGGTTGAGAAGTACATTGCGGGAATGGAAATATCGAGAAGAGAGAGCTGAATGTGATTATGAGGTGAGGGTGTAGCAGGTTTGATCACTTCTCTCCCCATCACCTCTACCTCTAAGTCCATTTCCATTGTATTCCTTGTCAAAAGCTAAGAGTGCTTAAAAGCTTTTGAGAAGCGGAGGTAATGTAGTTGTGGATAATATTCTTTCAAATTTCATAGATTTAATCTTTATTAGAAATGGTCTAAGGATTACAGAGATGTTTATGTTAACATGTGGCGCTGAGTAGCACGGACACAATGAAAATAGTCAAAAGCCACTTGCCTACATTATTCATGGAGTTGGTTTGAATTCTGTGCCAAGTTTAATTACAAATATTAAAAACGTGGTTCTTGTCAACGTACACCAAGAAATTTATTGTCATATGACCAATGCTGTCCTTGCTAAAAAAAACCAACTCTGTTCTTTTTTTTGGCTAAACAAGACCAACTCTGTCCTTGCGCATTAAAAACAAATAAAACTCGAAAGGCACAGGATATGTATGACGTCTAAAACAAAGTGATTCCGGATTTCGTTGATATTGTTGGCACCAATCAGCAAAACATTTATTTTTTCACTTTTGGTAGTTACAAAAATCATTTTTATTCGTCTCCCCTAAAAGGCATTTAGAAACTAAAAAGATAATGAGTTGACTCTTAAGTTAATATCTTTGCTTCTACTTGCCTTGAGTCACTGTGTTTATCTTAGCTGCTACACTCTTCTCCTCTGCTGCTGCTAATGCTGGGCGTCATTGATGAGTACCTCGAGAAGAGCAAAGCCAACAAAGTAAAGCCTTGAAAACGTTCTTAATCTTCTTGTTGACATCTCTAACGAAAGCTTGCATCTCAAGTAATGTTTTTATTTGGAAAATTTTGAGTATAGGAACTGAATGATAAGAAGAGACTGGCAACTAGAGGAGCAAACTTTGCGAGAGCATTCACTGTCCAATTTGGAAACTGCAATTCTTAAAGCAGCTTGACTCCGCCATTGGTGTCAAGGTCTCTGCTTTAGAGCTCGATCCCATCAAAGATTCGTCCTTTTCGTTTCATCGTAGCTCTTTCTCTATACACGCTTTTCATGTTAATATTATTGTCTTGGTGTGATTGCAGATACGTGTATAGTTGAGTTATCTCAAGATTTGGATAGAATGTAAGCAACTTGGTATAGCATATCAAGAAATCTTTTGGGTCTTCATGGAGAGACTCTTTGTGATGGAGAGAAAGGGAAAGTTGATCATCTGTTCTCATTGTTAGCTCCTCTGCTCTGAGATCTTTGGAACTTCTTAGGTATCTTTGTGAATTTGTGTTCTTGTTGTTTTGTTACTGTCTGATTGGATACAATAGTACGTTTAGGCTAATCTACATAGATGCATTAGGGCTTTCACGCTTAGATATGATTGTGCTCGACATGCACACAGATGTCAAGGGGTTTTCCTTGTTCACGTTGCCCCAAGTTAGGTTTGTTTCTCCACTCTTCAAAAAGTTGCTTTCATCATCATCAAACTTCAATTATATTTTACAATTCTGAAAAAAAATGATAAATTTTACGCACAGATGAGTTTTAGCATTTGTTTAAGACCTGTGCTAGAAGGAAGTCTACGCATCTGTCTGTATAGTCCAAAGCCACAAGCTCCAAAGCTACAGAACCATAAGAAACAGAGACGAAACCAGCATGGAACTAACTTATGAGAGAAATGTACTGTATTGTTAATTAGTGTTCTTTTGGCCTAAAAGTAGTGCACTAAGATTCACTAAGAAAAAGGATCCTCTCAAATTCGAATATAATAGAAAGATTGTCATCTCTCGATTAGTAATATGTATATCTACTTCAGCCTCTTTCATTTGTGTTAGTGTTTTGCTGGGATTGTGGGTTTGTCCAATAGAAGGTGGGAGGGAGAAATATCCCATATATGCAGAAAATAATGTTGTTAATTGTGTTCTTTTGGCACAGTGCACCTAATATTCACTGAAAAAGAGGATCCTCACCATGTCAAACCAATGAAAAAGTATATTATCTCTATATAAATATAATGTATATGTGTTGTCAAAAAGAAACAAACCAATGTGTATATATGTATAAATCTCCTATCCCTGAAATGTTTTTGTGTTTGGGATTGTGGGTTTCTCCAATAGATGGTGGGAGAAGAAGATCCTAATCCCATAAATGCAGAAAATAGTGGAAACACCACCCATGGAGCTTCTAGATTATTGACTTTTAGAACATTCCATTAAACAAGAAACATTCATAGTTGTCTTTTAGTTTGTGAAAGATGAAATGATCTCATAGTAACATCTATTATATTAAAACAGAAATTATGTCTTCTCATTCATATGTAACTAGGTGTTTTTCTGCACCGTATGCAGTAAAAAAAAATTCAAAATTTAATTTAAATATAAAAATAAAGTTTATTAAATATTATAGATTTTATTATTTTAATCAATATTTAGTTATAGATTTTATTTAGTTAAATATTGAATTAAGATAAAAACATTTTTTTAATATTGAAGAATATATATGTATATAATTAAATTATAATCTTAGATAGTATTTTCAATCTATGTATATTGGTTAAATATATTAAATCAATTTATATTTTTCACAAATTAGATAAATTGGTATAAAAATAAAAATGATATAAAATTGTATAACTATCAAAAATTTAAACTAAACAAACAATATTCATAAAATTTGTAGATATATAAGAAATTAATGATTTCACGTTTAGAAATCTTTTTTTTTAAATGTAGCAATTTCGAAAGCTTTAATAATCAAATTGTATAATTATAGGAAATAAAATAAAATACATTTAGAAATTTGTAATTTTATATGAAGATATTTATTTTATAGAATACGTATGAGATATTACCATATTTAAAAAAGTTTACCAAAAATAAATAGATAGTATTTTCTATCTATTTATATTGGTTAAATATATTAAATCAATTTAGATTTCTTCACAAATTAGATCAATTTGTATAAAACTAAAAAATGATATGAAATTTTATAATCATCAAATATTTAAAGTAAAAAATATTCATAAACTTTGTAAATATATATGAAACTAATGATTTTACGTTTAGAAATCTATTTTTTAAATGTAGCAATTTCGAAAGCTTTAATAATCAAATTTTATAATTATAGAAAATAAATAAAATAAATTTCAAAATTTTTAATTTTATATATGAAGATATTTATTTTATAGAAGACGTATGAGATATTACCATATTTAAAAAAAATACCAAAAATAAATATCAATTTAAATGTAATGTATGATTTATTACCATATCATAAAAAGTTTACCAAAAAATTAATCAACAATAAATAGAATAATCTATTTATTCAAACTCACGTGAGAATCATATATTTTTCCTTTTTTTGTTTATCTATTAATGGGAATTATACAAAACAATGAGTGAAAAAGTAAAATTTACTTCTCTACGAAATACTAAAGTCACCGACGTCACATTCTTAAATATGTAAATCAATAAGTGTGACATGGTAAGATCATAGTCACAATTACCATAAATTAGTATGAATTGTGTCATGTCATATTTTTTATGTGTCATGTCATCATTTATTTTTTGAAACTGATTCTGGAAAAGACATCTGGCGAAATCACTTCGCAAATATATAAAGGATATTTAAAAAAAAATAGACTCTTACTAGAATTAAGTAAACATTCATTAATTACTGATAACAAGGCTTTACAATATATGTCATGCATGATATAACTTAGATTCCTGTTAAATCGTTATCTGATTACCAAACCCCTGTTTGTTACATTAATAAATTATCCAATTATCCAAAACACAAATGTATATCTAACTGTGTCTATTTAGCTTTAAACAAGCCCAAGAGTAAGACCAAAACAAATCGACCATCTCAACTTTACTTTGAATTTATCTTTTAGTGAAATGTTACAATATTTTTGGAAATGAAAATAATTATATATTTTACCAAAATATATAAAAGAAGATACAAATACATGTTACAAATTGAAATGATTAATTTGATGGAAAACAAGAAAAATTAATCACATACTTATGTTTGAAAAATCCATATACACATTTGAATATACACAATTCTTGAATATCAAAATAAAATGTCTATATAAATATAAATTAACACTCGCACAGTTGCGAGGATCCTAGTACATTTTTAAGATAATGTACATTTCTCACGGCTTTGCCTTCAAGTGTAAATAGTTATGTCTTAATTTTTGTTGTTTCTGAAGACCCCACATTTCATGGTTAATACACATTTGTGTTACAAAATATTTGGTTATTATAATAAAATATACAGTATGGTATGTTGAGTATGTCAATCAAATGAATTAGTGGGTATGATTAATCCTATTTTTCCTAATGTTTATTGTCTGTGAACTATATGTTTTCCCAATGAAAGATACATAATTAAATTATTACGTCTGGTGAATGGTGATCACTCAGTTTAATCAAAAAATGGACCATTGTATATCATATACAGTGACTAGCAATGAGAAGCGAGGAAGTAAATATAATTCACCAGATTTAGTAAGTCGATGATTGAGGACCTTTCTCTTACAATAATGTCCATTTATGTAAGAACAAGTATTGCTTAGGCATATAATATGTCACATTTGTTTTGATTAGCCCGAATAGAGATAGATATGAACTGAAAGTGATATACTCCACATTTATTTTTCTCTGTTTTATTCATACTTCATTAATTAACCAACGATTTCAGAAATATATTAAAGGATAAGGAGAAAACCAATGATGACATTAAAAATCCATGAAAATGTCATTTAAGAAGTAAAACCATACAGTGGCGGTGATTGGCTAATGCTGTAGAAGCTGCACACATCATTATTATACTTACAGCACTAATTTGACAGCATTCAGACTTTATTAATTTATATCTACAGCACTGCTTTAAATTTATGGCTGTACAAACAGCTCTGGAGAGCAATATATCTACAGCTTAGTTTTATGGGCTTTCAAAGTATATTTACATTAGCTTTATTCTAATACTCTCTCCGTTTTTGAATAAGTGTCACTCCAATACTTTTCACACAGATTAAGAAAGTTGTTAAAATATGCAAAATTTTTATCAATTATACTTCTTTAACCAATATTATTTTAGATAAATAAAATTATTTATAAAATCAGTGCAGTTTGCAATTAATTTTCAGCTGAAAGTAAGTATAATTTCCATTAAAATTGTAAAATGACACTCTTTGTTGAACAAAAAAAACAGTTAGAGTAACACTTATTTAAAAACAGATGGAGTATTAATTTGTAAACATTAAAACCCTAGTTCTTCGTATCAATCATCTGTTTTTTTTTGCTTTTAAGTTTAATCTGACAAATAATATCTTATTGTTATTCTTATGGTTATGTATTTGTGTCTTATATCAAATATATTTTTATTAAAAAATTTAAATTAGTCTATATCTATTTTATGGAAAATTTTAAAATTATTATTTTATTTATTTACTAGAAATAGAGATTATATAAATCTTGCGTATTTATTAATAACAAGTTATACATGTATGATACTTTTTTTTTTAACAGGAGGTTCGAAGGCGAACCGACTAAATCCCCCTGGCCCGGAACCAACCGGCACTAATACCCATTACCTAAGGGTCGCGATGACACCTACGCCGCGCTTAACTCAACTTAGGAATACATGTATGATACAATCTACAGCTAAATTATACCAATCATACTTTAAAAAAAAACTACAGCAATAAAATCTACAGCCATAGCAAAAAATCTACAGCAGAAAAAATAAAGTTACAGCTTCTACCAATCAACCTCAGTACTATTTTACATTAAATATATATATTATTAAAATAGAAATACAAATATAAAATATCCCTTAGTTTTCATTTTTAATTACAATTGTATGCCACTGAAGTAATTAAATGAGCTATTAAATGAACTTATATTTAAAGAATTATTTTCTTTTTTATTTATTAAACAGTTTCCTAAATCAATTTAACTTAATTTCGTATTTAATATATTTTATAAAATAATTAGCTGATTTTTAAGAATATTCATTTTTAAAATTTATTTTAACAATATTAAATTAGGATAATGTTATGAATTATTTTAAACGAAATTCAAGTTTAAATTTGACATTAAAAAATATTTTGAATATTCCTAAAATATATGTTTAACTTACCATTAATTATTTTGAATAATAAAATCTATATATGCTAAGATTTTAAATATTTTAAACTACTTATAGAACAAGATAAAATATTTGTAGCTCAATATTATTTTATTATAATTAAATATCACCTAATATTATATATTTTTTTCAATAATTTTTAAAGTATATGTTTAACTATTTTGGTTGCTATTAATTATTTTCAACAAAAAATTTAATGCAGAAATTTATATATATTTGAATTATTTATAAATCAATGTTTAATGTTTATAACCAAATATATTTTTTCTAACGTATCTAAATCTTACCATATTATCTATATTTAATCAAAATATTTAAATTCTTTTTCCATTTAGCAAACAATTTCATGTTGCAAAAAAATATTACTCAAACTATCAATAGGTCAATATTAATTTTTCAAAAATCTAATAACAAGCATGGGATACTATTTTTACAGCACATAAACTATTCAACTGTTATATTTATAAAAATTTAGAAATATGTAAATATTTAAAAATATAAACTGATAAACATTTAAATAATATTTATTTATATAAAAATGAAAATAAATATCCGTCCAGTCGGACGGGTCTAGCTCTAGTTTTACTTAAGAAATGTATAGTTGATACTTATAAGTTTAGAAGAGTATTTTTTTTACGATCCATGATTTTATTGCTAACACCCAAATCTATATACTAAAACATGTGATATATTTAGTACAAAAAATGTGGCTTGATTATATATATATATGAACCATCTGTTGTTGTTGAACACAAAACTAGATGACCAATGGTAATGAGTTAAGCTATGTGTTTTCCTCTCTCGGGATTCCAAATAAGTTTGTCACTAAGGTTGAACATTTTATTCATTAAATTTGATTCGATTCATTATTCGTTCGATTCGATCCAAAAATTTTGGATATTCGTTAAATTAATTAGATGTACCATCTATGCGGCAACGAAAACAGTTTACACTAGTATTGTATTACCTATATTTCACATACATGATGTTTTGTCTTAATACATAAAGATTAAGAAAATTATTTTTTTCTATAAACTAATTTAAAATCATTCACTAAATTAAAAAACAACTAAAAATCTACTTAGTTGCACAATTTTCAGTAAAATTAAAATAACATAAAAATAGCAAAACATCTTGTATTTTAAAACAACAACAAAAAAAAAATTAAAACATCATCTATGGAGCATTACAGATGGTACATCTAATTAAAATGTTATCAAGTTATCTACAGATACGACTGATCCTCTGAATGATTATGGTGTATTTTTACAAAACTTACAAATTTGGTTTTAAGGAGATTCGAATCTAAGTTCGGGCCATAATCTCCACCGCACTAAGCACTTGGCTAGTCGATCTTTTTCATACTATTTTCGTACAATCCTACACCAACAAGAGATAATATTCTGTTTAAATGGGTATATGAACCTAGTTTTGTCTTTCTGACAATATTACAATGTATGTGAAACCAACAAGAGATAAGAGTCTATCAGAAAAAGATAATAAATACTAATTCCATACTTGAGTGCAATATTTTAGAAGGTGATAAAACACAGTTACGATTACGTGTTAAATAATCTATTTATTAAACGTCTTTTTTATGCGAAATCTGTAAAAAGGGAAAATCAATTCGATTCTCTTCCTTTAAAAAAGTTTCTGATTATTTTTAAAACACATACTGTCATCCTGAATTTTTGATGATGACCCAATCATTTATATTTGATTTACATCGAAAGTGACAACCTCTTCGCAAGTACTCTGATGGCGTAAGCATGAGTCATTCAAATTGATTATATATGTTTCAGTTAAATAATTCCTAGCTCACAATATCTTTTCGAAATAACAGAAATACAAAACTAGGGGGTTCATGCCGTCAATGTTAGAGCATCCACAATGGTGGACTTGCTCTTGCAATCCTTAAGATTATTATAGTATTTTTTTTTCTGCTTTGAATAGTCAAGGACTCCACACTATTTTGTGTGTCCAATGGTGTTCTCCTTTTAGGAGTTCTTAGAATTTAGCATCAAGGCAATTGCTTCTTCTACGGGAAGATAACATATGGGGCAATTGCTTCTTCTAGTGATTAAACTCATGCAAGTCTTTTCTACTGCAACCTCCTTGTCCTTAACATAACACTTTTTCTAATTACATGAAATCTGGATGTACCTCGTCATCTACAATTTGGTACTCTGAACTTACATCCGTGATACTTTTGTCCCATTCTCCAACACCATCATCCTTCGAAGACCCTCTCTCACCACAACGTGCTGCTGCTTGCTGTCCTCCCTCGTCATCTATCAAGTAAGCTTCGAAACCGGCTTAGTAACTCTTGCTGGTTCCAAGTTTATTTGTTTTGTATCCTTCTTCCTCTTCATTACTCCATCTGCAGAGTGGTAGTGCATAAGTTAAACTATACACCAAAAAAAGACCTTCACAGATCACTAGCCAAAACAATGATATTGAATGTCAAATAAACAAGATTCATACTGGGTCTAAGATTCAATCAATCACCTTTTTAATAGTTGTATCAGAGTCTCAAAGATTATCCTACAAATCTGCAAGCACGTTCTAGATTCACTTCACAGAAGAGCATATACATCATCTCCCTGATGAGTAATCGACGATTAGCCTACAAATCTCACGATTCACCGCACAAAAACCTAACACAATTCGATTACAAAAACGAAAAAACCTAACGACGATCAAACGCAAGCAAAGCAAGTTCGATTACAGAGAGAGAAACAACGAAACGAGACCTTGAAGAGCTCCATAAGAGCATTCTCTCTGAGCTCGGGATCGCAGATGTCGAGCACCAGCTGCTCCGTCGTCGAAGGCGTGCGATCGTTTCTGGAAGAAGCAGCGGAGGAGGAGGAGGAGGAAGCGAGTGTGGGAGGAGGAAGAAGATTGGCCATAGCGCCATGGCTAGAGGGTAGAGAAACGGGAGGATCAATACGGCCGCGAAATCTTTGTTGGTGAAGAGGAACGAGAGAGAGAGAAACCAATCAAAAACTGCCAGCACACTAAGAATTAACCCTCCAAAACCTCTTAATTTAGGATTGATCCTTCACTTTACACATTATTATATTACCTTTTTAATAGCAAATAGCTAAGGATTTCAACTAAGGATTTTATTAAATCCCCCGTTGGACATGGTCTTACGTATGTGTCTATGTATGCAAAGGTACCACGTGACACGTCCCTAAGCTACACGTTGCCAGCAGCAAAAAGTCTAGAGCTAATCTTCTCCATTCATGAACTTTTGAACTGGTCTTCGAGGTTAATCCATATTTTTAAATTTTAAGACACCTAAATTTGGGGATTATCTGAAAGTTTCAGGTCAGATTGGCTAAAGCCTACAGTAAACATATTTTAAAAGAATCTTTTTAAAAAGACAATGGACGTTGGGATAATCTACATGGTCTTATTCATCAGCCTTAAAGTCTATCTCTTTACACTCTATTATCTAACTTATAACTCCTAAAACCTTTTACATTGTAAAAACCTTTTCATCAGCCTTAAAGTCTGAACTGAATACAAAGAAATCAAAAGGTCTGAACGGAATCTTGATTCATGTAATCAAGAACGAACTACAAAGATATCCAAAGTCCGAAAAGAATCTTTTTTTCTTACTTTATAAATTCTCATGCATTTTCATTTATCATTTTTTATGGAAAAACAAAATTTGGAAGAACAAAAATTTGCACACCAAGATTTGTAAACCTTTTAAAAGTAAACAAAGTAATAATATCCAATATTAATTTTATTTGATTATAATCACAAACTACAAAAAAAAAGTTCAAAAGCCAAATTGGAAACTAGATTTAGATAAAATACTTTTTTTTTACAGTTGAATACACAAAAAAGATTATCAGAATCATAAGGGTCAAATCTTGTGTCATTCTGGTGTCAGCATGACAAAATGCAATCAACGTTCTGGTTCCAAACAATGCGGCGGTGCAAGCTTTTTGAAGCCCAATAGGACCCACAAACATCTCAAAGCTGTCATGATCCTCTCTCTATAAATAGCTACACACAATCACAAAACCAAAACACACAAACAAGATTCATTTTACTACTAAAAACAAGTCTTTTTACTTTAGTACATGAGAGCTGCGATAAATAAAGCAAATACGCTTCGAGGTTTGGTTACGTTCGGGTTCATCAGAAACATCACATTCATGTCTTCTTCTTCTTCTTCTTCCCAAAGTTTCGTGGCAAGATCTGTAATCAAGAAAGTCTTCGCTAAGCTTCAGAAAGAAGGCGATGGAGCCGTCGTTAGACGTGGCATTTCCAGGTTCTTTAATCTTTCTATTCAGGACATATCAATTACTATCAAAGTCCTATATCTTCTGAAATGAGGTTTCTCTTGTTGAATAAACTCAGGAGTGAGCAGAAGGTGTTGGATCCTTTCTTGATGCTAGATGAATTCTCCGGTAAGTTCTTGGAAGCAGCCATTTTATTTATTTAGTTTATACATTAAATAATGGAAGCCATTTATTAATAACTCTTTAAATATTCTTGGGGCAGTATCACCTCCAGCTGGATTCCCAGATCATCCTCACAGAGGTCAGAATCACCTATACATATATGCACATTTACGTTAATATATTAGAAAATGGTTTAATGTAATATACATCTAACATTTTTTGGTGAAAATTTATGTTGATCACTGATCAGGTTTTGAAACTGTTACATACGTACTAGAGGTAAAAGAAACATCCTCTTTTTGTAATTTTCAATAAAGTAAACATTTTTATCCTCAATTTATTATAATTATTCTCGAATATCTTCTTGTAATGTTTTTGTTTTTTTATGGTAGGGAGGGATTACTCATCAAGATTTCAAAGGCCATAAGGGTACAATCTTTGCCGGTGATGTTCAGGTAAAAGAAAAACAGAAATAACTGTTTAATAATTTGATAATCCAACCATTTAAAAGCCCCTAGAAAGCTTTTAAATAGTTTATTTTACTCTCTTTTTTTTTTTACAGTGGATGACTGCAGGAAGAGGAATCATTCACTCTGAAATGCCTGAAGAAGAAGTTAACAAAGGTTTACAGCTTTGGATCAATCTTTCCTCCAAAGAGAAAATGTAACACAAACACACACTTACAAATTTGACATTCTTTGGATTTTCTGAACCATACAATTGACTTTTTAAATTTTAATTCCGACAGGATAGAGCCAAATTACCAAGAACTGTCGAGCTCAGACATACCAAAAGCAGAACAAAACGGTGTCCAAGTCAAAGTCATAGCAGGAGAATCAATGGGAATACAATCCCCTGTCTACACAAGAACACCAACAATGTTCCTCGATTTCACTCTCGATCCAGGAGCTCAGTTCCACCAGAACGTTCCAGAATCTTGGAACGCGTTTGCTTATGTTCTGGAAAGTGGTGAAGGTGGAGCTGTTTTTGGCTCATCAAACTCTTCTCCTGTTTCATCACACAACGTTGTAGTGTTTGCACAAGGAAATGACGGTGTTAGCGTGTGGAACAAGTCATCTTCCAAGAAATTGCGGTTTGTATTAATTGCTGGAGAACCGATTGGTGAACCGGTGGTTCAGTACGGTCCGTTTGTGATGAATACACAAGCGGAGATTGATATGACTATTGAAGATTATCACTATAGTAAGAATGGCTTTGAAATGGCCAAGTATTGGAGGTCACAGTGAGAGATGACTGATAATGATCATTGTTTGTTTATCATTTTCGTACTTGTGTTTTATCTTATGTGTGATTTGAACTGAAATAATAATAAATTTAAACAAAAATAAACATGTTTATTTTGCTAAATATGAGGGTGTGAACCCATAAGATCCAAGGCTGACTTTATTATTAGTTCACCCATAGTCATCATTATTAAGTTTTCTACAAGCGTTAAGAGAGCATAACACATTTTCTTCCATTCTTAGAATGTGAAATAGACATAGAAGAAACAATTGCGAAATACCAAACGCGTATTAACATGATTGTTACTTTAATCATCCTAATATTCAATCATGGTCCTTGGCCCTTGCGATAAGAGATTAATTTCTCCATAATCATGTCGAGAACTACTATCTTTGGTTCTGTAAAGTTGATTGTGAAATCCAGAACATATATACTATATTTTGTTACATATTAAATTCGAGTTTGTCATGAATTAGTAACTCAAACCGATTAATAATAAATTAGATAGATCTTTACCTTTTATATATTTTCTATATAAAACCTTCTTCCACTAACATCCTCCTAACACTTCGGCATAAAATTTGAAGCATGGACAATTTGTAGACCAGTAGGCCACCAAACTAAAGTTCAATAGGAAAATGTCAAAACTGATTTTAACACTCACAAAGTTTACAAAAGTTACAAGTAGAAATGAGAAGATAACTTATACAATGACCAAACTTCTTGTCCGAACTTTCTTACAATTCTTTTGTATCCCTACAACAAAGAAACCCAAAACACTTTCTCTCTTTTGCTTTAACTTCAGTTGAGAACCAAAACAATGTCTCTGGTCTTTCTATAAGTCATAACCCTCATGACCCAACATAAACAGGTTACAGAGAGATGTTAACTTGAACAGCAAGAAAACGTCTTTGTCCCTTCATTTTCGTTCTTGACCAAACTAACCCGATTCACAGTTAGTTCCTCCTTGTAAGAATCAGAGTTAAGCTGTTTCCTACTGATGTTGCTATAGATCTCACGTATAACCATCTCAAAAGCCGTCTTCACATTGGTCGAATCAAGCGCTGATGTCTCCATGAAAAACAAACCTTGAGACTCCGCAAGGCCTTTCCCTTCCTCAACACTCACTGCTCTAATGCTCTCGAGATCACACTTGTTACCAATGAGCATCTTCGCTACTGTCGTATCAGAGTGAGCTGCTTCAAGGATTCGTCAAGATGTTAGATCTAAGAGCATCATCATCATCATGTTTATGATCTTAGAGATAGAGAGATGAGAACATACTGTTGAGTTCATCGAGCCATCGACCAACGTTCTCAAACGTGGAGCTGCGAGTGATGTCGTAGACGACGAGTGCTCCTACTGCGCCACGGTAATAAGCGGAAGTGACGGCGCGGAAACGTTCTTGACCGGCGGTATCCCAAATCTGAGCTTTGACTTCTTTGCCGTCGATGACCATGCTCTGTGTCTGAAACTCGACGCCTATCGTGGCTTTTGAGTTGGGGTTGAACTCGTTGCGAGCGTAGCGGGTGAGGAGGTTGGATTTGCCGACGGCGGAGTCTCCGATGATGACGATCTTGAAGAGGTACTCTTCACCTCCCTCGTCGTCCGACATGTCTTCTGCTCTGTACTGCTTTGTTCAAGATGTTGAGAGAGAAAGAGCGGTTTGATCAAGAACTAGAGAGAGAGAGTGTGTGTGTGTCTGTATGTTTTGCCTTTATTAGGCTGTTTATGAGCTCAATAAATGTCAGCTACTTTACGCATGAAAGTAGATTTTAACTAGAATCACGCATCGTGAATTGTGAACAACTATGAACTAAACCTGATTTATTTGTTAAATATGCTATTTTACTGTTTCAAAGTTTTTATAAACTTTAAAAAAGAAGCACACATGTCGTATTTTTTTTTTATTTGAAGAAATTTAACATTCTTTTAAAAATAAATATTCCATCTGTTTCATAATACTTATGTTATGCTTCAATACACAAAGATTAAGAAAATTGTAATTTTCTAAAAAAAGTATTTCATATATATAATTTTTAAATCAGTTGACCAATTATAAAAAAACGGATTAATCTAATTGGTTGAACAGTTTCCAATAAAGTTAAAGTAACCTTAAAATCTCAAAACTTCATGTAAAATGAAACAAAATAATCTTTTTAAAACATCATCTATATTGAAATGGAGGGAGTATGCTATTTTAATGTCTACACTTTGGCATGGAGTGTTTAATCCGGATTTAATAGGATTTCGATTTTTGTAGAAACATTTAATTTAGTTCTATAGAGATATTTTTAAAGTTTTTGGTCACTGGCCAGTGCGGTAAAACCAAAAATCTAAATACGGCAGAACAAAACTCTTTCAATCTTCATATCAGATTCAATTTGATTCGGATTTGTCGTTTAGGGTCAGTTCGACTTTTGTCCATCTCCATCATCTACACTAGTATATCAGTACATTATGACACTGACAGTTTTTTTTGTTTCATAATTAGATAAATTTTAAAACAAAATTCTTTCTATATATTTGTAAAATGGTGGCATTGGGTGAATATTGAGGTATTGAGAGGAGATTTTAGGTGATAAAACCATATCGGCGGATATTGTCAAGCTTGAATAGAATATATGTCTTGTTTGGATGATGAATGATATTTGAGAGTTGATCAAGGCTATATAGTAACCCTACATAAATGGCCTAATCTTATGAGTATTCTGTCTGCACTGCACATAGAAGATTTCTTCAACCTTCCTTCCAGTTTGAAACTCGGCAGGCTAACCAATCTGTTGTAGTTTTTGCCTCCGTTTTCTTCATTTATAATGATGTGTTAGACATTTGTGCTCCTGATTGGCTTAGATAAACTGTTGAGATTTTAGAGAGATAAACACTTAAGTTGTAGTTGGTTAATTGTGATATGATTATGTTTGAGTTTAAGAATTTATAGACCGAAACATATGATCGAATACTATACACACATGACATATCTCAAATAGTAGGTTCTGAGTCACATTTTATTTGGTAAACTTAAGTTCTACAAACTCTTATTGATAGATCAAATTAATTTAAGTTATTATAAGTGGTCATTGTGGTAAAGACTTTGAGAATGTACCGAAACCAGACTTCATTAATTGATCACCATCACATACTTTGGACCTCCAAAAATCATATTTAACAAAACAAAGGTTTTGTTGAGTGTTCGTTCTGTCTTTGAATTGATTCACTTAGTCTTTTTCTTCTATACTGTCTTGGATCATGTTTGGAAACATATCATATCATTCATCATTTCTTCTTGCATGCCCCGCAAGTGCATTTCTCCATCCCCTTTTCCAGCGACTGCACATGACAAATAATCAACGAAAAAAACACATTAAGCAAGCAAATATTTTCACAACTCGAGTATCTATTAATAGATTAACATGTAGGTTTATATAGAACCCCAGAATCTAAGGTTAGCCACTAACATGCACAGACTATCTATTTGTATCATATATACATAAACATCTATTTGTATGGGTACGTAGATCGATCGTGTATAATTCTTAGTTTTTAGGAGTCCATTGTTAAACTATTTTGTGATGAAACTTCTTTGACGACAATATGTATGAGATCATTTCTGTTCATAAGGTATAAAAGATAATAAATGAACATACTTATTCGTTATTAAGAGATCCATGCAAAATAAACTATTAAGAGATCATGACAATATTTTGACACACATACATGGAAATAATAATCAAATGAATTATTTTTTTTATATTCACCAAGATATAGATCAAAACCTTAACTAACTTTGTAATTTACAGTTGTCATGTTGGAGTATAGAAAAAGATAATACGCCCCTGAGCAAAAATTGGTTCATGGATTGATCAATTGTGCAATGGCTTCTATATCACATAATTGCTTTTACAAATAACATAAAATTGGTTATGAATTGGTTAAAGAGTAGCTTTCTCAAGATTTATAATATAGAAAATGCTCTATTTACTTCTGTTTGAATGCCATATGCATATATAAGGACGCACCTCTATATGGTGTTGAAGACCTTTGATATGCTCAACAGCCAAATCCAACATGTCTGCATAACTCGTTTGCTGCAAAAGAAAAAGAAATCAACATCATTTCCCTATACAATCTTCTTAATCACGCCTAAAATACTTGACAATTATATAAGTAATATCCCTCACTCTGTCCATATTGGGCACAAGTTCTTGTAGCTTCTTCAGCTTCCCACTTATTCTCGTTCTTCTCTCCTATACATAAAATTTGGTCATACTCACGTATTCTTTGGGTTTCATATGTAATTCTGATTATATGTTTAATTATGCAGCAGTAGTAATAATAACAAAACAATATAATACGACTAACCCTTTCAGCGATGCTGCGCGGGTGAGTAGCACAGCCACGCTTTGCCCTAACCTTCCAAGGCACCGAATCCTCTGGGATGTTAACCAAACTCTCCATCTCCAGTGACGTCTGTGGCAGGCTAAACTAAAGAACAAATCATATCATACCGAAAAAAGGAATATAACTCACTTAACAGTCCAACCAAAAATCATGTTGAAACATTACACAATAAAAAACTGTTAGCAAATGACTAATATGTGGAAAAACATACATACATCAATCTTAAACCTTCTCCTAGCTATTCATATTTTACTTGGACAAAACCACGCAGCATACATGAACTTGTGACACATTTTTACTAACATGTATCTCAACATGGATTCCTATTGCTAATTAACTTTATGGAGTTTAAAGTCTGATTTATCGATTCCATATTATATGTCTTACACAAAACCACTGACCACAGTGTAATATTATTTATTAACAGACAACTTGTAAATTATACATATATCAATCCTAAACGCTCCCAAACTTAGATAATAGTACAACACCTCTCAACTTTGAGCTTATGCATGACACTCTTACATAAGAGATTCCAAGAATATTATGAAACTTGTATTGCATAAAAAGTTAATATATTCAACTTTGCATACACGACATAAATACATATAGTGAACAACCACGAATTTACCTGAGTTTCTAAGGTGAAAAAGTCGGTGGTCTTGGACCGTTTTCCGGGTTCATCAATGGTGAAACTGATATGAGAAGACGAGTTGTCCCAATTGTTATGATCATTTCCAAAACTCATACTCGTCGATGCGACACCGTTTATAGCCGCTGAAGGCGCTTCCACCTCCGAGTTATGTTCTTGATGGCTACTACTACCCCCGCCTGAGAATCTGAGCTCCGACTTCAACCTTGAAGGCACTCGCTCACTTCCTCCGCCGTATCCTCCGTTTGGCCGCCCTAGAGGAAAACCAGTTCCCTCTTCCATTAACAAATTTAGATAGAAAGAGAAGAAAGATATGTAGTGTAATGTAGGGTTAAAATTTGTAATTAGTTACTCAGTTTTTTAATAACCAGTATGATTTTTAAAATGTATTATACAAAGTAGAAGAGAATGCGTCTTTGTTCGAGATTCGAGGACCTCTTCCTTTGTCTCTACTTGATTTTATTTATCTCCAATTTGACAGAGAATAACGATTCATGAAAAGAATCTTAATAATTCACTATTCGGATTCCAATTATTATTACTATCATTGTATATGCTTATATAATAATGCAAGAGGGGTAAAATTTCTTGGGCTCGCACATGGATTACAGAGGAAAATAAACCGGCCGGATGCAATGAAATTGCCAAAAATTATATAAATTATACAACCAACAATATTGAATTGTATACTTTTTATAATGACAAGTAGGCGAATCCAAAAATCAAAGGAGTGACGACGATGAAGCCATGTCATCAGAGTGCGCTCTCATGGCTGCTTTGTCAGAGGAAAAGGGGCAAGTGGGATGGATATAATATTACCAAGTGGACTGTACTTTCGTAATGACTCGCTTTTTAACATTTACTTTTGGCAAGTGTAAATTTTATAATACATGCTATTTGCATTAAATTGAATTATTAAAAGATACAACTTGCCTCTTCTGGAAATACATGTTTAACTATTCATGCATGTATATTGTATATATTAATGCGTTTGTATACATGTATTTTCGGTATATGTAAGATCGACAATGGTTTCTCCAGACAGAAAATGAGAGAGAATCTATATAGATACAGTGATCAACCATATGAACCAAACAAAATAAATCTATAGCTATATATTTTGATAGCTATTATGATTTCGATTTTCAGTTGAGTGGTCGGTATTGACCATGTTCATTTGCCGCCATCTGCGACCTGATATTTGCAATGAACTGTGGTCGCAGTTCGTTATTCGTTCCCGCGTGAGTAGTCTTATTTCTTAATTCTTATCACTCAAAATTTTAGCAATTTGAATTAACTTTTTTTCTGCGATCTGCAACTAGTCGAAAGATCAGGTGCTATACAAATGAATGATATTTGGTTGGGAGCTATTATAGATTGGATAATAAGTTAGGCCTCAATATATAGGATATTTATTGGGACTGGGACGTCTGCACCAAATATATGCTTCTTGGGTTGGATACTGTTAGGCCTATAGATTTGGCCTATTCAATCTATATATGTGTGGAAGCGCTAGTTAAGTTTGTTGCCAATCAATATCTTTCTTTCTTAAATCAAGAAAATTCGGTTATTCATGTCTTACGAATTTCATGATATTTCTTTCTTGGTGAAACGTTTAAAGAATATATATATATATGACATCGTTTCTTTTGACAAAATATATATAAATATATATGGCATCGTTTTCATTTACAGTATAACCTCTATAAATTAATAATCTATAAATTAATATCTCTATAAATTAATACAATTTCATAGTTCTAAATTGAGTTTTTGGTTCAATTAGTATCTCGATAAATTAATAATCTCTATAAATTAATTAAAAATTACAGTCCCAACATTATTAATTTATAGAGGTTTTACTGTAGATTTAAGTTTGCTACCATTTAGTTCATATAGGAGTAACAAAGATATGTTGCACAAAAAAGGAGTAACAAAGATACAACCAAATCGAAGTGGTAAAATTTCTTCCATTTTTTGTTCAAAGTTTTCATGAGCTTTATTCAGCTTTAAATAAATTTAATATATTTCTAGGGTTTTTAATGTTTACCTTGGCCGAAAATTGTGAATATAAAATTATGATGTTGTGATGGTTATATCCTATTGTAGAATGTTTTTCTATGAGACAATTTGTGTTCCGGTGATTATAAGTTTCTTACTTTATATCTAACTTATTAGAGCATCTCCAATGTTTCTATTTTTTTCTCTGAAATAGAAATTTCTATTATAGAGAAAATTTACTTTTTGTCTTTATATTTAAAGGTGAAAATACCATATCTCTATATTTTCACATATATTGGAACAAATCTATATTTCTATAATATAATTTATTTATTTTAGAAGAAAATATAAAAATGAAAATAAATGTGGTTTGGAGATGGTCTTAATTTGTTCATCTATTTAATACTCACTCCGTTCTTGAAAGTAAGACTTTCTAGATTTTATTTTTGTTCCATAAAGATAGATTTATATTTTTTTAAAGTACTTTTGTATATTTTTGAGGAACATTAATTGTGAATATTTGAGTTGATTAAATTTTATTGGTTGATAGTTGTTGGAAAGTGAATAAAAAATAATTAATAAAATAAATTGTAAATATTTATTTTATTCTTAATAAACGTGAAAACTTCATAAAATCATATTTTCAGGAACAGAGCGAGTATGAGTTAGTTTTAGTTATTTACAGAGATCTCATTTTTTTTAATTGGTTACCATTAAAGATATTTATGGGACTTGAACTCTTTTTTAAACAAGCCTATATTAATTGTAAAATAGATCCACATGTAACATTTAATGATTACTTTTGTTATAGGCGAAACAAAAAATGTCTTTATAGGCGATTAATGTAATATTTAAAATTTACGTTCCTTATACTAAATATTTGTAGTTTACATCTCTATTATTAAAATAGAAGTATATATATAAATTACCCTGTAGTTTTCAGTGTTATTTACAATAGCATGCTACTGAAGTAATCAAATGAACAATTAAATGAACATATATTTAAGGAATTGTTGTTTTTTTCTATTTATTAAACAGTTTCCTAAATCAATTTAACTTAATTTCGTATTTAATATATTTCCTAAAATAAATTAGCTGATTTTTAGGAATATTCATATTTAAAATTTGTTTTAACAAAACTAAAATTGGATAATGTTACGATTAATTATTTTGAACGAAATTCAAGTTTAAATTCGACATAATAAAATATTTTGAATATTCTTAAAATATATGTTTAAATTACCATTAATTATTTTGAATAATAAAATCTATATATGCTAAGATTTTAAATATTTTAAACTACTTATAGAACAAGATGAAATATTTGTAACTCAATATTATTTTAATATAATTAAGTCTCACCTAAAATTATATATTTTTCAAGAATTTTTAAAGTATATGTTTAACTATTTTGGTTGCTATTAATTATTTTCAACAAAAAAAATTAATACTGAAATTGAAATATATTTGGATTATTTGTAAATCAATGTTTAATGTTTATAACCAAATATATTTTTTCTAACATATCTTAATTTTACCACATTATCCATATTTGATCAAAATATTTAAATTATTTTTATATTTAGAAAATAGTGTTATGTTACAAGAAATGTTACTCAAACAAGCAATATGTCAATATTAATTTTTTAAAAGTTTAATAACAAGCACGATATACTATTTTTACAGCACATAAAATATTCGACTGTTGTGTTTATAAAAAAATAAAAATATGTAAATATTTAAAAATATAAACTGATAAACATTTAAAAAATATTTATTTATATAAAAAATGAAAATAAATACTCGTCCGATCGGACGGGTCCGGCTCTAGTTGATAGTTGAAAGTTGAAACTTGAAACTGTAAGAAAACTCTCTATAATGCTTCTCAATACTCCCTATTCTCCCTCCTCAACGAAAATTTGTCTTCCTGGCATGGCAGTGTGCCATCTACTGTCTCTACAACAAACGCAACAATAGCATTCATAGAAATGTCTTCCGGTCGGCGGTTCATCTACTCTCCATCATAGGCTCAATCCTGAGGAATCATATCTCCTCTCTTCACCACTGGAACACAGCTACAACCTCAGAGATTTTTGTATGCTGACAACAACAACCTTACATATATCTCAATCGCTATCGGGTAAAGACTTTCTTCACTTCTCTTGAGGAGCTTGCATGTCTTCGCAGACGTCACTGTACCTTCATCGCTGGTTCAAGTTCTTTCTTTCTTAGTTATGCTATGGGCTGGACAATTAAATATGTTCTGGCCTATAATTGCTTGTAATTCCCACTGCCTAATTGGCTGTAACATTTGCTCTTCTTTATTTGAAAGCATTTTCTCAAAAACTGTAAGAATATCTTTACTTATATTGTTACAACTGCTTATAAAAATCTTATTATCATATCCTCGCCTTACTGTGACGATAGATAAAAAGAAATTTCAGTCAAATTTTTTTTTAACATAAAATAGTCAACTTCAATTGAACCTCGTGCGCCTTGATTCTTTGTACGCTTTCGTTATGTCGAAGGTAGTTCACTAGTTCTTCGTATTAATCTTTCAACTAGCATATGATCCACGCTTTGTGCAGGATGAAGACTAAATTAAATATTATGAATTAAACATATTTATAATGATATGAAACAAATTGATAAGTATAAATATAGGTAATATTACGTTAAACAATCATAGAAAAAAACTAAATTTTTATATTAAATAGAAAATACCCAGACCGACTGAAAGTCTGAAATTATGTTAAACAATCATAGAAAAAAACCAAATTTTTATATAACAGATACTATCATACTTACATAATGAATTTTACGCTTATGAAATAAATCAATTAATGACATTTACATATTTAAATGGTTGGTTGGCTTTGAATCTCATTTGGAAAATAATGTATCCTGGATTTAAAAATCTAGTATTCATGTCTTCTGGCGAATTGGTCGGCTATGAATGTACTGATGAAAAATAATGGTCCAGTTATTTTTAGAAAATTTACAGTCCACAATAGTCAATCAGTCTAAATTATAACACATGACATAAGTCTACTTGCAAGAATGATTAAGTTTTATACCTGAAATTCTGTGGCCCAATATGTATCATCAGTACATTAAGCTCAACCATGAGCACAAACTAAATAAGTAAAGCGATAATTGTCGTTAACACTCACTATCTGTCGACAAAAAAAAAATGGTCCCAAGATATGAGAAAAAACGTGATTTGGAAGACAAATATAGGGTTTTTCGTGTCAAATTTGTACGTTCATTTTTCTGGTTTGATACCCCACTTATTTCTCGTTTAAATCTTAATGTGTTATAGAATTGAGAACAAAGTGCCATTTACATACTAAACGCAGACCTTGCTAATTAAATTAGTGATAATCGAGAAAACAAATGAAGGTGCAATTTCGTCGAGAGTGTTAATTACAGAGTTACAGGATATTTGATTAAATTGTAGGATATTTTTTATATATAATATTTTATGAATTGCGTGATTGGGTGTGGTTTTCAAAATATTTTAAAAATCACTTTAGATTAGGAAACAAATTAGTAATCCTAGAATAGCGATTGATTCATAAAGACATGATTTTTCGTAACCATGAACATTAGGAAACAATAACATTCTTTTTTTTGAAAAAAAAAAGAAAACGGTCTAAAATTTATCCCTCACATTAATTATTACATATTTATTTTTATTTATCACTAATTATCACCACATATTCCGTCAATATTTTATATATATAATACCACGTTTAGAACAATGGAGCACGACTCCCATAATAAAGTCTTTTGTACTATTGGTAAGGTTTAGAGAAATTATCTTAAAAACTGGATTTATAATAGTTGGTCTTGCTATGTTCATAATGTAAGTGATAATAGTTGGACCAATCTCGGGTCTTAAGAGAAATTCTACCTTATATATGTCATTCATATTTTATAACATCAAAATGAGAACAATATGATATTAAAATTGGTTGATAATATGATACAAAAGGATTTGTTCATGCTATAGCCAAATATAAATAGAACAAATAGCATAACATATATAACAAATGAGTAATAGCATCTTACACATAAAAAGAATGGACTCTGAGAAATCATTTATCAGATGACATAAGAATATCAATACACATAAAAGTATCATTTCACAAAAAAATCTACCTATCCTAGAAAAATAAATTAATTTACTTAGCTATTGCCAAACATAAATAGAACAAGTATAATAACACAAATGATTCACCGCATCGTATACACAAAAAGGAATTGATTTTTAGAATCATAACATATACATTTGTTCGTATCCTCTTCTATTCACAATTCCAGAAGTTCAATAAATGTGATAAATATTTTAGCGTGATACACTTTCGTCCGCAATAGGCAAGACAAAAGGTAGGTACTAATTTTAATTAAATGACTTCAGCAACGAAAACTAATAATGATATGCATTAATAGATGATAGTTGGACCAGTGGCAAATCTCATAAATAGTCTAGTGTAGTAAGTGTTATTCAAATTGGAAGCTGAAAATAAATCTCAAGGCAACACATCATCACTAATGACATACATGTAAATAATTTACCATTTAAAAGTTACTATTCTTAATTGTTTTTCTATTAATTAGAAGGGGATAAGAGAGATGTACAGTGAAATAAAATACTATTCAAATTGTTCTTATGCTTAATACATAATTTATAATTTCTATTTTATTACAATTCTTATATGTACGATATTTTTATGGACATATTTTTTCTATAGTATACCACCACAACGAACGGTATTCTTATAATATTTTGAAACTTTTGTAAATCTTACATATCCTATAATCTTAAAAATATACAACTTCTAAATAACGAATTTCAAACTTAATGTAAAAGCCTCTAAATTCTAAGCCTAGGCCACACGGCCTCTACATTCGTGTTACTTGTTTACAACAATATTATTAGATCATTATATATGTAAGTAATCATCTAAATACATTCAAAGACATTTAAAAATCATAGTAATAATATACACACAACCATTATATATGTACATCGTAAAGTAACGGATACCACTACAACGAACGGGTTACTCGTATAATATTTTGAAACTTTTGTAAATCTTACATATATATCCTATAATCTAAGAAAAAACTACAACTTCAATATATCGAATCACATTTGCATTTCAGCTTTGGCTGTCCTTGTTCCATCAATCACCTTTCACACTGCCAAGGGACCTTCACTCCATCAGGCTATGGATTCAATCCTCTATCTTAGATCAAAAGCTGAAAGTGGTTGTTATATTGATTTTCCAAGCTGTGATATATTTCATATGGAAAGAAAGAAACAGTCGACTTCACCACAACCCAGCAAAGCCAGCAACAGTCTTAACGAAGGAGGTTACGCTCATTATGCAAGCCAAGTTAGCTGCAATGGACAGGAGCTTCAAGCCGGTCCAAACCAATCTTTCACCTCTGACCTACATTGCCAATTGGTTCAACTTCATCTAGCGAGCATAGAAGTTCATTTCATCAAGAACTTGATTGACTTTAGTTTCCTTATTTGTAGTTTTAAGTCTGCATTATGACAGGCGTCTAATTCTGGATATTTTGTAAATGATACCTGTTCAGAAAAAAACAAGAGAAGGAATAAATGAATCTCCTATATACTAAATCACAAGTTATCTAACTAATCAAACTTTGAGATTTGGCAAAACTTAAAAAAAAAATCATCACATGCAACAATTAAAAGTCTGAATTAATTACAAAATTATATCTATTGTTAAAAATGTAACTGTCCCTCAACATAAAAAATCCCACGTACCCTAATTTTCTGGCATCAAGTCAAACTGTTGATTCCAAACTGTTTAAAAGAGGATGATCAAAAGCTGTTGCTTATGCATCGAACACAATCTATTAGGCCTGCGATTTTTGTTCGAACCGAATGGGCCGAACCAGACCGAACCGGTTTTTTCGGTTTTCGGTTCGGTTTGGTTTTCAGTTTGGTTCAATTTGGTATGACTTAAAAATTAATTCGGTTTTCGGTTCGGTTCGGTTTCAAAATTTTTTAAAAAAAATTAAAAAAATCAAAAAATAACCGAAAATAACCAAAAAAACGAACCGAAATATCCGAAAAACCTGAATTTAACCGAAAATATCCGAAAAATTTTGGAAAATTATACCAAAATTGACCGAAAAATTTAAAAATTCAGTTATTTTCGGAAATAAAATTGAAAACCAAAATAAACCGATAATCGAACCGAACCAATTCGAAATTTTATTCGGTTTATTTTAGAACTGTTTTAAAAAACTTCGGTTAACCAAAAACCGACGGTTCGGTTCGGTTCGGTTTCGGAAAACCGAAGTCGCAGGCCTACAATCTATTGTATCATCTAAGCTCTGCCAGTAACATAACACAGAAAGAACAAAAAGAGAGAAACAATAGTTTTACAATTATTTTTATTCATATTCATTTTTCTCTGCTCAAAGTAATACTCTTCTTTTTAAGAATTTAGCTCGGAGTTTTTTTTGTGTGAATTATTCATAAGACCAGAAAGAGAAAATGAGGTTGTAAGGATGCAATATGGATATTGATTGTGCTGTGTGGATTAGACTAAAGTAATTCTAAACAGAGGTAATTTAGCTTATGTTGTTTGTAAATTGTTACAATTTTCTAGATATATTATCTACGGTTTATGGATTTATGTAAATACAAATTAATTAACACTCTTCAGCATCTTTTGGTGTCCACAAACAGAAAAAAATCAGTATGGTGTTTACATTTTTAACCAAAAATAATGTTGATACTTAATACATACTATCATGGAAGAATATAAATAAAATTAAGGAATTCTTCCGGTACATAGTACGGGTCCAAATACTAGTGTTTAAGTAAAAGAACAAGTTACAGCTACCGAGGCCAATTTCGTTTGTTTTTCCCTTTTTCTTTTGCATTTTCCTGCTGTCTTTTTTTGCGGATAATATTTATGAAGGTTTTTCTACATACAAATGTGTGATTCTTCACACAAATGTATGACAATCTAACCACATCAACTGGTTAATCTCCGGAACTTGTCAGTTGACGGATTTTAATGAATCTAAATACAATCTAAGAGCATCTTACTAGGAGCAAATTCCAAGACAGAGCAGCTTAGTTTATGATAAAGGATTGCCACCAATTTTACAAAAAAAAAAAAGATAAAGTAATGCCACCATTCTATATCATTCATTCAATATTCTAATTAGAATAAAAACAAGCAAAAACAGTAATGAAGATTTTATTATATATGTTTCGCAAGAAAACATAGAACAAAATAAATGATGAGAAAAGGACAAGACTTATGAGGAAACGGCTAAGTTAGTTGTTAGAGGCTGCTGTCTGAATTACGCCACCGTGGGGTCTCCCGACCTAGTGTTAAAAGCACCACTAGAAAAAGGAATGACTTATAGTAGTTTACTTTCCTATGTCAAAATTTTTAAATTTCTAAGTTTGGTTAGTTTTATTTTGTTTACATCTTTTAATTTTGATTAGTTGAGGCCTAAACAAATTCTCTCCGTAAAGAATTCATAAAAGTTTCAAATCAGTACAGCCGAAGATGCTTTTAAATTTGATCTACAAATTATGAGAATAGAGATACATAGTAGGGATTTGGTCATTCAAATTATGTAGGAATTTGCTAAAGAATATCGTATTATGTTTGTAAATTCCATCACCATTGTTGGTCTAATGGTAAAAGATTGTTTAGTAGGCATTTTGTCATTTAAATTAAATTTTAGTTAAAATGGTTTATTTACATCCATTAAGTTTCCGACAAAGACATATACGATATTCTTTAGCAAAAAAAAAGACATACAATATTTGAATGCAAAATAATTTTTTTTTAATATAGCGACTTGTTCAGTCAGTTGAAATAAGAACCAAAGCTAATCATTGCTTTGAAAAAGAACATTACACATGTATATTTGACATATGAATAAGATAGTTTTATCTTACAAGAATTGAAACCGTGATTTACGACAGGAGAGTATTACGATACATGCATGTTTACTTAGTTTTATTTTAAAACAATTATTTTGTCGTTAACAGTATTGATTGTAGTTTTAGTCCTCGAAGCAATCATCTTTCTGTGGTGAAAAATATTTTTAAATGTATACAACATTTCCTTTCGTATTATTAACGGATTCATATGTCACATTTAAAGTAAATATTCAAGGAGAAAATTTAATTACTCTAATTAATTCGGAAAATTTATCGATCAGGTAAAACAACTTTTCTCTTATTTTCTCTAGTTACTGTTAGAAAAAATATATATATATATTTTTTTTTTGAATTATACAGAGGTATCCTGGCCCCACAGAAGTGGTCCAGACTAGTCACGTGTTGCCACATGTCGGTCTTCTGTCTCTAACGATGCCGAAATATTAATTTCCCAGTGGCCAGGAATCAAATCCAGGTGACGATACTCACAGCTGTGAGTCCTTTACCATCTAAACTAGAAGCTCCGGTTTACTGTTAGAAAAATATAATACACAAATGAATATATTTACTCACTTTATTCTTTCTCTCATTTTTACTTGCCCTCACATTTTCATCTTTTAGTTTCCTTCCATTTACTCCATATTTCTCTCTTTTTTTTTTTTTTTTTGATCAAAATTTACTCCATATTTCTCAAACGTGAAATTTAGTGGTAAGTAAATATTTTTTCTGTACAGAAGATTTCATTTAAGTAAAGAAGAATTCATTTACAAGAAGATGATGACCTATTACGGTTCCAATAATGAAGTAGGCCTCCGTATTTATTGACTTCAATGTAGCGCAGGAAAATAATTTTAGACAACATTTTCAATATCTTTAGTTCCTTTTTGCAATGTCAAATTTATTGATAAGTAAAGAAAAATTTAGCTATAGTAAAATTGTACTGAAAATAAAGAAAGATGATGACCGAATATTGTTCGAATAGTGACCATCCATCTCCTTATATATTAAACGAGAAGTCATTTTATTGATTCTGATAATGTATTATTCATAGATGAAGTTTCAAGAAATTTTATAATTTGATTAGTCGATTGCTCTTAATTTTATTTATTTAATTTAGATCTAAAAATTTAAGGTAAGTCTAAAATCATATAACATCACTTGCCATATAATATAAAGAATATTACAAATAAAATTTATGGAAACTAATTCTTGAAATTATAGAAAGATTAATAATGTTTTATTTATTACTTTTAATATTTATAAACTATAAAATATAATGAAGGAAAATTTATATAAAACAATTATTATAGTTTTATACTCTACTTGATGAATTGTATTCGAATATAATTATATAATAACTATTTTAAATATTACAAAATCCAAACAAGTTTATTAATATTATTTTTAAATTATTTATCGTTATTTAAAAAATAATTTTAACATAGTTTTAAAATAATTTATAAAATGTTATAAATTATTTATAAAAATATAAATCTACTATATATTGATTGAGAAGTCACATAAGTGATTTTTTATCACGTGTCGATCATAAATGACTCTTCAAATTGTTATAATTTGATTAGCCGATGATTTTTAGTTTTAGAAATAATTATTTATGGTAACTAATTGTTGAAATTATGAAAGAGTAATAATGTGATCAATTTTTTTTTTATATTTATAATTTACATAAAATAAGAAACAAAAATCTTTATTTGAATTGATATAATGATTTTATACTTGTATAGAAAGCCTTATATTTGTATATAAAGTATCATAAAACTATTAGTGTTTAATAAATTCCATGCATGCTTTATAAATAATTTATAAAATTATAAAAAAATATTATTTATATTGGCTTATCAGATGTCCAAAATTATTATAAGAGGTTCTAAGTCCTTTATAGAAGCTTATATATTAATTTATAAAATGTATTTTGAAAATTTATTTTATATTAAATGAGAACTCACTTAATTAATTTTTTTTGTAGGTGTCTTTGAGTTTTAGAAAAAAAATTATAATTGGATTCGTTAATAAATTTTCTATTTATTTATTTTATGAGTAAGACAATCACTTCTAGAATATGTGATTTATATAAAATATATGTAATGCTTATAAAATCATTTTATTATTCAAGTATTTATAAACTATATAATATATTTCAAAAGTATTTTATATAATTGATATAGTAGTTTTATATTCCTATGAAGTTGAATATAAATATATAGAGAATGTGTAACAATCATATTGTTTTATCTTTTAATCTTAATAAAGACATATAAGTTTAGCTATAAATTATTTAAAAATCAACTGTTTCAATACTACATACCTTTAAAACTATCAAAAATTTAATTATGAATATTATCTATACCTAATTTTAGAAAAAGAATAAATACAATATATCTACAGATATTTAAAATAGTCATATTCATCTTTTTCAAAATTAATTATTATTTAAAAATATCTAACAGTAAACACATATACAATTTTTGACGATTAAAAAATATCTTAATTTGACAAATTATAATAAATATATTTTTACAAAACATTCAAACCTGGAAAATTGAAGGCATCCAACTACAATAGTTATATATTAAAGAAGAAGCATTTTCATATATGTGTTCACACGGTAGTGGATACGCGGTAGTCTCACAATGATTTAGGAATGAACATTAACACTCTATATAAATGTTTTCACACTCTACATAAATGTGTTTACACTTTGTATTTTATGTTTTGTTTTTAATATAAAATCACATGTAAAATTCCAAAAAAAATATGAATTTAAACTATAATTCTACAATAGGATACTAAGACATGATAAAAAAAAACACAATACAAAACCAACTAATATCCAAATTAGAGTCGTTCAATATGTTAAAATCGAATAGTACCGAACCGAACAAAAATAGATAATATGATTTTGTTTCGGAATATACCATACAAATCAAATGGATATGATTTTATAAAAACCGAAGGATTTGAATATAGTTTGGCTTAGAGCCTATTAAACTGAACAAAACCGATCAAAAGTAGAAACATGTAAATATGTATATATTTATAACGACGCATGAATATCTATTTGTTATATAAGTTGAACTATAATTATAATTTGTAAATCACTTGAACTATAATTAATTAACAATTACTTGCAACCGAGGTTTCTTATTTTCTTAGTTTTCTTTTTTTGATTTTTTTTGCTTTATTTTAACATTGACTAAATTGAAGTAAAAAAATATAAATTTGATGGACAACCGTTAGTCGAAACTCTTTACAACTTTTTTTATCTTTAAATAAACAAAGTTGTGTTCAATCAAAGACATATTAATTCGATAAACATTAAACATGGAGAAATATAAAAAAAATTCTTCCGTGCTTCTGTTTTGTTTTTTAGTTTTTATTTTCAAAATTTAGAGCTCTGATATTAATTTTAGATTCGATTATTTTATTAGATGGTAGAAGCTATTTGTTTTTATTTTTTTATTTAAATGTATAATATTTTTTTAATAAATGATTTTTTGACAACACGACTCTAAAATTCTTATAATATATATTAGGATTTCAAACTAAATAATTATGCTTTTTAGTATAAAACTAAATAAACTGAAAACCGACGGTATATAAACCGAATCGAACCAATGTAAATATTAATTTAGAATAGTAGTTATATTATACTAACTGAAATACCAAAAAAGCGAACCGAACCGAAACTAACATGATATCCAGATTGAACACTCCTGATCCAAGTGAAACCGAGCCATTGTTTTATTCTCCAAAATATAATGAAAATAACAACTCCATTCTACGCAAGACGTGAATCTTATCCTAGTTGTTTAATTACAACAAACATTAATTTTGAGTGTGAGCTACTAATATTAGAAGAGTTTTGCAACTCTGTGTCTTTAATATACATCTTCATAAAACTGGTGTAATTAGGGTTATTGCAAGAAAATATTAAATAAACAATACTACACTGTAGAGTTCTTTCGTGGCACGAGATTGCGAACAATACTTGGGTTCACCCCCTATGGTGAACTCTTAAATTCACCACAACTCTTATTACCAATCAAAGTGACATGTAGGATTAGTAAAAAAATAAATAAATTAAAAAAAAGTAAAAATAAAAGAGGTGAAAAAAAAGAACCATGCTTTCATGACTTCTTCTTCTTTTTAGATTTTTTTTTCATTGCTTCTTATTTTTCATCACCCACAAAGAATATTAAAATTTCTTTTTGTCAAATTATAATCTACAATCATCTATCACATATCCTAAATCTAAACTCTATACCTTAAATATAAACCCAAACCCAAATCCTACCATCTCAACCCAAACCCTAGATTTTTTAAATTCTAAATCTCAAACATAAACTCTAAACCCAAACTCTAGATCTTGAACCCAAATCTGAAATCTTAGAGAAATAATATCAATATTAATCCTAAACAAGAAATTTCAGATCTTAAAAAAACAGAGAATGATGAAGAAAAAGAAGCCATAGTTAACAAAACACAAAACAGAAGTTGCAGTCAACGTCTTTTATTTTTCTTTTTTTTCCTTTTAATTTTGTTTCATTTTTTACTAATCATAAATGTCACTTTGATTGGTAATAAGAGTTGAAGTGAATTTAAGAGTTCACCATAAAGGGTGAACCCAAGTTTTGTTCCGAGATTGAAGTGTTAATATAAAGTGTTAATTAAAGTGTTAATTGGTCTTAATTGTTACAGGGAAGTTAATCTTATTAAAAACTACAGTCTACAGGGTAGTAATACTCTACATTAATACCAGTATCTGTATATGATGATACCTAGAACATTACTAACTATGGGGTAACTAACTAACGAATAAAATTACAAAGCAAACATATATGTTAAATATATAATTAAAAGTATTATCTTGGTATCAAATGTCCAACATTAGTTTTTCTTCGATGCGACCCTAAGCTTACCAACGGCGACTAATTCTACCAACGAATCTTTTTTTACGAGATATTCATTATAGATTTTACTGAAAAGTTTATTATATCTATTAACCAGTCATATTCCAGCGCTACACGCCGGATTTGTATGTTTTATTTTTATTTAAATATTTATAATTTATTATATAATCTTAGTAAAGAAAATATGTTAAAAATATGTAACAAAATGATATTTTCTGATTTTTGATAATGATTAGGGACCGTAATATATTATTTTGTTTGAAGTTATTTAGTACAAAGGAGAATAGCATAAGTAGTTGTTACTAATCAATTTAATAAAAATAGAATAAAAATCAATAGTCGTAAAAATGTTATTTTCGTTGGAATCTTAAATATTCATGTCATAGACTGAGATTTCTTTGAAAAAATGTTTACAGGTGTTAAACTTGAAAAAGTTGATTAACGTATGTAGAAGCACTACGTGGGAGAGGAGATGATGCATAAAAAAACTACTAATTTAAAAATAAGCGATCATTAACTGGTAAGCTGTAATAAAAAGTTGGTGTACCTTCCCATTAATCAACAACATATCAACTCCAATATCTTTCTCCTTTCTTAACATTTCAAGTTTGCCAAAATTGTTTTAGCCTAGTTTGAACATCTTTACACCGATTTGTCTTTAACTTCGAGCAATGAAACTGGAAATTCGACAATGACTGAATTGGAAAAAGTAAAAAGAGTATCGTATGAACTCTCACACCATCTATACATATATAATGAAACTGAGAAATCAAGAACTAAAGAAGCATTCAATAGGAGATGGTGGGATGAATGTGATTTCTGGATTGATTATATGAATGATTACGTCGATTACGTTAAAGAAAGAGAATTGTAGATGCTATATTCTCTATCGTCAACATCAAATACAAAAAAAATCTTATAAACTAGTGTTTTGAAACCCGATCGGACACTGAATCAGATAATTTACCAAATCACTGGATCATTGGATTAACCGCAGATGAATTGCCGGTTAATAAATGAATTAGTTTTATCATATCATAATATATTATCTGACCCGGATCCGTAATTGAACCGATAAATCTGTGACCCAACATAAATCAGGTTTGAGTTTTATTGCAGCACTGGTTGAATCAATAGATAATTTTTATTTTTTACTACTTTTAGTTTAAGTTATGTTTTGAAATTATTTTTTATATTCTAAATTTCTAATTAAAAATTTTGAAATTTTAATTTTATTTCACAATTAATACTAAAATAAATTAAATTTAAATTGAGAAAATATTTTAATTATTAAAAAAATGCCACGAGACATTTTTCCTCTCAATGAGATAAAAAAACCTACTTTATTAGTATAGATTTACGTGGACACTAATTGACTGATACGTGTGAGCAATTATAATATCATCTACGATATCGGATTGTACTCTATAATTTTTTATATTTTTATTTTAAAATAATAAAACTCTATTATAAAGTTAGATTTAGTTCAGTGATTTACTTTATAATAGAAATACACTATAATAACATGAGATATAAATGAATCTTGCCTTTTAACTCTATATTTAGAGTACAAAAATCAACATTCTTTTATATCTCACTCTATTACGGTGTAACTTTATTATAGAATAAATTATTGGAGTAAATCCAATTCCATAATAGAATTGCACTATTTTAAAGTGAAAATTATAGAGTAGAGTTGAAGATGCTGGATAGTCGTCTTCGAAAAAAAAATATTATAAAGGCATAGAATCGATTTAAACACTTATCGTTTAAAGAAGAACTGAAATTTATTTTGGTCTAGACTAGACGTGTGACTGAATGACATGTGTAGCAATAATAAAGTAAAGAAAAATATTTTCAGCAGAATTATTCCTTTTTTTCCAGTTAGGAGGTAAAAAATTTCAGCCAAATTAAGCTGAAAATAAATAAAAAGTGAAGTATATACTATATTGTTTCGCTAGTTTGATAGAGAGAGAAATATTACGCTGAGTTGCGCTTAATTTTTCATCTGGTTTAATCTTTTTCATTTCAGGTATTATTTACTCCCGTTGGAAAAAAAACAATAGCCACACACTGGTTATGACAAGTACTATTTGGAGTAAAAAGTAAAATCCAGAGAAAAAAAAAGTAGAAAAGAAAGGAAAAAAAAGAAGAGAAAATGGAGTTACTCCATATATTATTCAATTTATTCTTATCTAGCTAAATAATGAATGTATACTTTTTCCTCATTTGTACAGTAATCAGAGTGAATAAAGTAAATAGTACATTTTGTAGCGTAACTAAGAGTAATTGTTTTTTCACCTTTATTATTTTACTCCATAGATGCTTTTTATTTTTTTTGTGTGCAACGTTTTACTCCATAGATGCTATACCGTCAAACCCACTAGTTTATGGGAATCGTTGGTTCATCACAATTTATCTTTTTTAGAAAAGAAGTGTTTATTCTCCATGTGCTTTATCGCCAATTCTTTGGAAGTTTTAATTAAACATCCTTTAACTTTAATAATTGATGTTAAAAAAAATTTGATGTTGTCAAAATTCTAGAAATATCACACTTTTGCAAATAGAAGAAATCACTAATGTAATTTGTTCAAAATACTAATATAGACCGGCTGCGGTCAAAGATATAAATCATCCCATAAAAACTAATATATATACAAGTTTATAGAATATATCCTTTTATTTAGAAAATTTACAGCATATATATATATATATATATATATATATATATATATATATATACAGTACAACCTCCATAAATTAATAATATTGGGACTTCCAAATTTTATTAATTTGTAGGGATATTAATTTACAAAAACTTTTTTAGTTCTTTTTTATTTCTGAATATTTTTTTGTAAAACAAAAAAATATTTTATTTTACCGTATACACATTATTTAAATTTATAAATTTGATTTTCATATTGTTTTATTATCTTATTTGATGTACATTTTTATGCGTTCATAGAATTGTTATGTCGTTATTGATATAGTTTTACTAAATATTATCATAACATATCAAAATATTAAGAAAATAGAGGTGTTTTCATTGTGAAAATAAAACTAACATATAATATTTAGTTTTTACTTATATAAATATACATATATATATATATATATATTATTAATTTATAGTTTTAATGAGACCATATATTTACATAGGATTTTTTTTAAAAAATTGTTATCTTATTATTTTATTGATTTATGTCAAATTTTGAATCGACCCAAATTAAAACCGACGAAATTTATTAATTTATAGAAATTATTTCATATCGAGTATTAATTTATAGAAGTTCTACTGTATATTTTTGTCGGGGAAAATATAAAATACCTATTGATTTGAAAAATAGTTTGAAAACACAAGTTTAAAATAGTGTATGATTATATTTATATCCAAGATATGGGTCCAAAACATGATTTTCTAAATTAGTATCGTTTCTTTGCACGATTTAATATTTCCAGCCTACATTTATGATTACAATTTCGTAATTACTTCCCCCTTTCTGTTCATCTTTACTTCTGTCCATTCTTGTCTTATCTATATAGAAAGATGTGTGTTTCTGTGTTACAGCATATTTTCCAAAAATAATATATTTTTAACTGAGATTCAAACTAATCTTTGAATCATATGGACATCTGGAGTTTTAGCTACTTAAAGCGTTCATAGATGGATTAAATTACAGTAGAAAGACTCAAACATAATTCTTAACTAACAGAATGATTTGATTCAGTTTCGAATTACCAGTTACGTTACAGTTTTATCTATAATATATAAATATACGTACTTTTTGACAAAGAATATTATTACAAGTCTGAAAATATATACGTACAATTACTTGTGTTGGTAGTTCAGCTCGTGTAGTAAACCGTGATGTGCCATAAAAATTAGCTAGCTTATTATGTAACATTATGGCATGGGGAAAAAGATTCACATATTGAATTTTAGTTAAAGGTTCATTTTTCTATTTATTATATATGACCATGTTTAGGTCTCATATTAGAACTCCAACCGCACGACCAGGAAAAAAGCCTACAATACAATGCCACTGATGTTGATCCCACATGCTATAATTCTCGTAATTGAGATTTAACATGCACCCTATACTTATAAATCGTTATGTACACATAATGGATAAATTATACATACTGTATACATAGACTATTCAAAATAAACAAGAACATGGGATTTTTTTTTAAAAAAAAACAAAAAAATGAAGCGGAGACATACGAGAGGCGGATCTAGAACAAAACTTAGATGGAGGCACATGACATTTTTACATTATATATAATTCTTTAAACGGGGGCATTTCTTATACTTTATACTTATTACTGCAGGAAAATTCAGATTTAGACGGGGGCACGTGACCCCGGTGGCTCTATAGCAGAATTGTAAAATAATTCAAACGAAAAGTTGATATGGATAATCTGGATAAATGGAGTAAATAAGTACCAGCATAGTAGTTTCAGATCAGTGCGGTCGAATCAAAGAATCTGGCATAGTATGATTGATATTTGTTACTATCATATTGGATATTGTTTATTACAGTCGAGAAGTGTGAAGCTAGTCGACGCGGTTTTATACACCGAGTCACAATACGCAACCTAGCATATATTAAATCACAGTCTTATATGTCACAAATCAAAGTCGTTGCTGTTAATTTGGTCTATAGTAGTATAGTTTTATTGGATTTGGTATCATAACTCGGTTTCATCTTCAAAACCAGCTGTCTTCTTATTGATGGCGAAGGGTTCTTATGTCAACCATCTTAGGACATAATTTGATTTTACTTATAATCAACCTTTACGTTTTTTTTTTGCTTGGTAACGTGTTAGATATTTTTTTTTGTCAAACAAATACCTTATATGGCTCTGAATGTTTTAAACCGTTTCTGTTCCACATTGCAGTTAATACTAACAAAAATCTCTACATATATATTATATATATATATATATATATATATATCTATGTTTTTATAACGGTAAAAACCGCACTACAGTTGAACCACTTGTCCTGCATCGCTCAAACCGCAGTAACCATTCAGAACCTATAAATGTTACTCACTCTGTTACATATTAAGTGTCATTTTAATTTTTTTTTTGTTTTATAAAAACCGTCACTTTAGAATTCTAATACAAATTTTATTTATTTTCAGCATAAAATTAATTGCAAAGTCTATTGATTTTATACATATTTTTATTTATCTCAGACATTATTGGTCAAATATGTGTAATTCATAGAAAATTAATTATATTCTATTCACTTTTTCAATATGTGTGAAAAGTGTGACACTTATTTAGAAACGGAGAGAATATGTTTTTAGTATCAAGTTTTTGTTAATGGTGTGTTTTTCAGTAGCACTAATTTTTGTTAATGGTGTGTTTTTCAGTTGGATTTAATTTTTTGGTAATGTATATTAATATAACATCCATTGCATGACATTAAAATTTTTATAAGAACGTGAGAGCTTTCTATAATGTATATATGCATGATCAGTAGATACTTAACAGTAAGTTTCTTTGACTTAAGTAAAATTTACAAGATAACATTTACAGAATGTCGGTAGAAAATAGATTATACTATTAGGTAGATGTCATTGTGATTAACATAGCTTAACAAGCAACCAATATAGTAGCATTTGTTTTAAAAATGCCTGGTTAAAATTACAATTGTCAATTAGTATTTTGGCTTATTTCAATCGGGTGGTTGAAGATTAGTTTTCTAGACCGTGGAAACTTCCAAATCATTTGAATTTTTGATTAAAAAGATAACAAAACTAATAATTGCCAGCTAATAACGAAATTTATAATAACTAAACAATTAGGACAAAAAAACGTAGGTATTGAATCGGTCCCTTATGAACAAAGGCCACCTCAAACGACTAGTTTGCTCATTATAAAAACAACTCTCGTCCATGCAGAAATACAATCAATCACTTCTTCTTCATCTTCTTCAAACACTAACCATTTTCTTCTAGTTCTTCTTTCCTTAATAATTTGGACACGAAAGGCAGCTGGTGAGAATTATCCGGTGATCTAAACAATGGCGACTCCGGCATGGAGTCATGCCAGGGGTCAATGGGTAGTAGCCATGTTGGCGTTACTAGTTGGCTCGGCAATAGCTACCGAACCTTACTATTATAATTCTCCGCCACCACCATATGAATATAAATCTCCTCCCCCTCCGGTTAAGTCTCCTCCACCTCCTTATGAATATAAATCTCCTCCCCCTCCGGTTAAGTCTCCTCCACCACCGTATTACTATCATTCGCCGCCACCTCCGGTTAAATCCCCTCCCCCTCCTTATGTATACCAGTCCCCTCCTCCTCCAGTGAAGTCTCCACCACCACCTTATTACTACCACTCGCCACCACCACCTGTGAAGTCTCCTCCCCCTCCTTATGTATACAACTCTCCTCCTCCTCCGGTTAAGTCTCCACCACCACCATATTACTATCACTCTCCTCCTCCTCCGGTGAAGTCTCCACCACCACCGTATTATTACCACTCTCCTCCACCGCCAGTAAAATCTCCTCCTCCTCCTTACTATTATCATTCTCCACCACCTCCGGTGAAATCTCCACCACCACCATATTACTATCACTCACCACCTCCTCCAGTGAAGTCTCCCCCACCCCCTTATTACTACCATTCTCCACCACCACCGGTAAAATCTCCACCACCACCTTACTACTATCATTCTCCACCTCCTCCGGTGAAGTCTCCTCCACCACCATACTACTACCACTCTCCTCCTCCTCCAGTCAAGTCTCCTCCACCACCATACTACTACCACTCTCCTCCTCCTCCGGTAAAGTCTCCACCACCACCGTATTATTACCATTCTCCTCCTCCTCCCGTCAAATCTCCACCACCACCTTACTACTACCACTCTCCTCCTCCTCCAGTCAAATCTCCTCCACCACCTTATTACTACCACTCTCCTCCTCCTCCAGTTAAATCTCCTCCACCGCCATACTACTACCACTCACCGCCTCCTCCAGTGAAATCACCACCCCCACCTTACTATTACTCATCCCCACCCCCACCAAAGTCTTACCCTCCACCATACTACTACTCATCTCCACCACCACCACCAAAGTCGTACTCCCCACCATACTACTACTCATCGCCACCACCTCCGGTATCATACCCTCATCCTCACCCACAGCCACATCCACTTGTCTTCAAAGTTGTTGGTAAAGTGTATTGTTACAGATGTTATGACTGGACTTACCCCAAAAAGTCCCACGATAAGAAGCATCTCAAAGGTAACTAAGTCTTCCACGTGTTCAATAATTAATGTTTTAATCTTAGCTAACTTAGTCACAGAAAATATTATCTTTTTTTTTGAGAAAGAGAAAATATTATCTTGATGATTATAGAATGATAATAGGCTTGGCTTATAAGATTTAAATAAACTAGCATATATGTATTGTGAAGTGGTAGTTGCAAGTTTGGATTCTTTATTAGTGGAGAAAAGAAAACGAATTAAGTCAAGAAAAAACAAAAATCTGTTACTGATTAAAAAAATTTAAAAACAATCCAAAGAGATAATAACACAAGCAAAATCGATTTTGAAGATAGCAATAAAAAGGACATAAATTGTTGATACGTTAAATTTAAATAATTTGTTTTGTCATATAGGTGCTGTTGTGGAAGTGACTTGTAAGGCCGGTGAGAAGACAGTGAAGGCATACGGGAAGACCAAGATCAACGGTAAATACGCAATCACCGTTAAGGGATACAACTACCGTAAATACGGTGGCGACGTCTGCACGGCCAAGCTCCACGCGCCGCCTAAGGGCTCCCCATGTAACATTCCTACAAGTTACCATTTGGGTAACAAAGGTGCTAAACTCCATGTGAAATCAAAGACAAAGTACGAGGTTGTACTTTATGCTAAGTCTTTTGCTTATGCATCTAAGAAACCTTACGGAGAATGCCACAAGCCGGCTCCTTACCATCCTCCTTACTACTACAAGTCTCCACCACCACCTTCTCCGGTTTACTATTACAAGTCTCCACCACCACCAACTCCGACTTATATCTATAAATCACCACCTCCTCCAACTCCGACTTATGTATACAAATCACCACCTCCACCAACCCCTACATACGTCTACAAATCTCCTCCACCACCAACTCCGACTTACGTTTACAAGTCACCACCTCCCCCAACCCCTACTTATGTCTACAAGTCGCCGCCTCCACCAACTCCAACTTACGTCTACAAATCACCCCCACCACCAACTCCAACCTATGTTTACAAATCACCTCCTCCTCCTACTCCGACCTACGTCTACAAGTCTCCTCCTCCTCCTACTCCAACTTATGTTTACAAATCTCCACCACCTCCAACACACTCTCCAACACCGTACTACTACCATTCTCCACCACCACCAGTTAAATCTCCTCCACCTCCATATTATTACCATTCGCCACCACCACCCGTAAAATCTCCACCACCACCATATTATTACCATTCACCACCTCCTCCGGTGAAATCTCCTCCTCCTCCTTACTACTACCACTCCCCACCTCCTCCGGTGAAATCTCCTCCTCCACCTTACTACTACCACTCACCACCTCCTCCCGTAAAGTCACCACCACCACCATATTACTATCACTCCCCACCTCCTCCAGTGAAATCGCCACCACCACCATATTATTACCATTCACCACCTCCTCCAATCAAATCTCCTCCTCCGCCGTACTATTACCATTCACCTCCTCCACCGGTGAAATCTCCACCACCACCATACTATTACCATTCACCTCCTCCACCGGTGAAATCACCACCACCGCCATACTACTACCATTCACCACCCCCACCGGTCAAATCTCCTCCACCACCTTACTACTACCACTCACCACCCCCACCGATCAAATCTCCTCCACCACCATATTACTACCACTCACCTCCTCCTCCGGTGAAATCGCCACCACCGCCATACTATTACCATTCACCACCCCCACCGGTCAAATCTCCTCCACCACCTTATTACTATCACTCACCACCTCCACCGGTGAAATCGCCACCACCGCCATACTATTACCATTCACCACCCCCACCTGTCAAATCTCCTCCACCACCCTATTACTATCACTCACCACCTCCCCCGGTGAAATCGCCACCACCGCCGTACTACTACCACTCACCACCTCCACCCGTGAAATCTCCTCCTCCACCATACTACTATCACTCACCGCCCCCACCCATGAAATCTCCTCCACCACCATACGTTTACCATTCACCACCTCCACCAGTAAAGTCCCCACCACCACCATACGTTTACCATTCACCACCACCTCCAGTCAAATCTCCTCCTCCACCATACGTTTACCATTCACCACCTCCACCAGTAAAGTCCCCACCACCACCATACGTTTACCATTCACCACCTCCACCAGTCAAGTCTCCTCCTCCACCATACTACTACCATTCACCACCTCCACCAGTAAAGTCTCCACCACCACCATACTACTACCATTCACCACCACCTCCAGTCAAATCTCCTCCACCACCATACGTTTACCATTCACCACCTCCCCCAGTAAAGTCCCCACCACCACCATACGTTTACCATTCACCACCACCTCCAGTCAAATCTCCTCCTCCACCATACTACTACCATTCACCACCTCCTCCGGTGAAGTCTCCACCACCACCATACCATTACAACTCTCCACCACCACCAGTAAAATCTCCCCCACCTCCAGTATACATCTACGCCTCTCCTCCACCTCCCACCCATTACTAAGCTCATTAAATTCAACCAAATTTCCCCATTATTCAAGTAAGTTCCAACACTCCAACATTTTCAGTATGCTCCATATCCATTTCCATAGAACTTTGTCTCAAATGTCAGTTTCTTCTTCACAGGTTTTCTTCTCAAAAATGAAATAAAGGAAGGGTCAAAGTCAAAGAGAAGAAGTGAACCAAATAAGGATCGTCGCATGGAAACGAGAAACAATACATCTATAACAACGGTCCACATCACTTCATCTTCGTCAATGTCGCTCATCTTCCACTTGTGCATCATCATTTTCGCGTCTTCATCAAGCCAAATTGTTTCCAATACCCTTTAGATCGTATCATATTCTTCTTTGTTCCCTCTTGTTGTTAAGTGAAAAATGGGTTTCGTTATTTATTGGATGTGTATACAGTTTCTGTGTATTTTATCTTTATTGCAATGAGAGAGTTGTTAGCATATAAAAAAAACGTTCAGTTTTCTTCTTTCTTAAGATTGTTAGATTCAATGATTTTTTTTTTCTATTTTTGAAACATAGTTTGAAAGACAAACAAGTTAAAATACATTCTTTTGAGTTGGCCAAGACATCGTTACTTTCTTTCTATTCGTATGCAGAAAGTTATCGTTGCTTCAAACGCTGGAATGTGGAAGCAGCGACATTTCTGCGATCTCATTGGCTTATTAATTAATTGTGTTGTGTAGTTAGTAGGAGAATCACTTTCGCTCAACTAATTTCTACCTGCTTTTCCGATATTTGACCATTAAGCAATACTATTTGCCAAAAACACCGGATTAACAAATGATTAAAAAATAAAATTGTTACACATCTCAGTAGATAATCAATCTGGTTTGTTTGAATATCATATCTTAACTTATACTTACGATAGTTTTGTTTAGTTGAACCCAAAATAACGAACCAAACCGGGACTATAAAACGAGAGACGTGCGTGGAAAACCTGGTTATCGAATATCGTAAAAGACTAGGGGTTGTAATTTGGGCTCTGGGATATAAATACATGATTTGAGGCCCATTGACTGGTAAGTATTTGTTACCGTCATTTTTTTTTGGATAGAACCATAGAATTATTCTCTGATGATTAATTAATAATTACTCCTTTTCTTCTCAAAAATAGATATTAATTTATTTTTTTCTATAAAGAGAAAATTAATATATGTATTTATATTTTAATAATAATTTATAAACATTAAAATTATTAAATTTATTGAATCAATGTCAATTTAAAGATATTAAAATATTAATACATAAAATAATAATATATATTCAATTTTTGTTAATATGTAAAAATAGCTGACATATATTAATTTGAAACAGATAAATATAAATTATTTATTTTTCTTTAATTTAAATAAATCAACCAATAGTTTCTTTGATTTCAACAATATGATTATGTTACTAAAAATACAAGGACTGACACCATAACTCGTAGTAATTGGAAACAAACGTTCTTTGTCGTTTATATAGACATAAGATAGTTCATAGAGACTTAGTAGAATATTTTGTATTGATGACAAAAAAAGAACTATATTGTCAAACAAAAAAAACATTAAATCATACCAAATAGCATATTTTTTATTAAAAAAAAGCTGTATAGGAGACTATGGGAATGTACATTTTAGTGGTTACATTCATCTACATGAAATACAAATATAGAACGTGGTAAGACCAATGTGATAATCATATGTTATTCATCAATTTAAATAGCACGAAAAACAGCAGAGTGATTTTGGGAGGCCTCTCCTTAATATTCTGCGTGTTAGATGCGCTACGCTGTCTTAATTATTTTTATTTCCATTTTTACCTTAAATTTTTGTTTTATTTATTAATCAATTGAATTTTTCCCTTATGGCTGGCTGCTGTTTCTCTTCCTCTCTCTCTCTCTAAGGATTTGATTGAATCTCATCTCAAACGCTGGAAGGAGAGAGAGAGATCATAAGCTCAATCTCTCTCTACGTCGGCGTTTCTTCTTCTTCCTCCTCCCTCCCTCCCTCGCAGATCCGAGATCCGATCTCGTCTCAAGTGTACATTTCGGAAGGTACGATCCACAGCTTATATTCGATTTCATTAGATCTATGTGATTCTCTCGATGAGCTGGTTTGCTTCTAGGTGATAGGATTTGCTTAAGATTTGTCTGGAAGTTCGCTTGCATTTTGATTGTTGATATTCCTTAATTGATTCATTTCACTCCCGTTGATAAATATATCTCTCTCAAGGTTGAATTTGAAACGAAGAAGCAATCGATCATGATGTTCATATCATTTTACTGATTGATTTGTGTCCCGTTCCTCCATTATATGATTTGATGTTATGTTTGCTTGGATTACTGATTGTGATTATTATTGAATTCTGTTATCGTTGAGATTCATTGGTGATATTCGTCGTCTGTTCATTGTGATATATACTGTTTGAAACAGTTGACGGCAAAGGTGAACATATAAGTTTTGCAACAGACTTAGTAGAGGGCGTTTAATTCATACGAAGATGAAGAAAGTCTTTGGTCAAACTGTCAGAGACCTGTGAGTATTTTTATAATGCGTGAAGTTGAATAATATCTTCAAGTCCAATCGCTCTTGATTGTTTTCCCCCATTAACGATGCTTGATCATATGTTCTTTTGTAGCAAGAGAGAGGTCAACAAGAAAGTGCTCAAAGTGCCTGGAATAGAACAAAAGGTAAAGGATGATACTCTTAGCTTCTTCTCCTCTTTTGTTTTTCATTGAAATTCTGCTGAAATAAATAGAGAAAGCTTATATTGGTAGAACTCCTCGTCTGGTTAATATAGTTTCCAATTCAAAGCGATATATACAACATAGTTTCATGTTGTTTCTGACCTTTCCTTTTTCCCCTTCAGGTTCTTGATGCTACTAGCAATGAGCCATGGGGTCCTCATGGATCTCTTCTTGCTGATATTGCGCAAGCTTCAAGAAATTAGTAACTACTACCACCTTTTACTGCTCTGTTTTTTTCTGTAATGATGATATTTCACAGCAATAACAGAACTGTTACTTCTCCTGCAGCCATGAATACCAACTGATCATGGGGGTCGTATGGAAACGACTTAGCGACACTGGAAAGAACTGGCGACATGTCTATAAGGTGAAGAAAATAAATCTCTTACTTGCTTATTTCCTGTTTGTATTGCTGTAGCAGTGAAGGAAATGATTTCCTGTTGGTGTGCCTCTTCTATCCACTTACAGGGTTTGACAGTTTTGGAGTACATGGTAGGCCATGGGTCAGAACGTGTAATAGAAGAGATTAGAGAGCGTGCATATCAGATTTCGGTAATGACCACACTGAGTACATTATATTATAAGAATTCAGCATCAAAAGATTCCTTTCGTGCCATATCTTAGCAATTGACCATCTTACATTATGTTCATTTTCCATGTGGCAGACATTGTCTGATTTCCAGTACATTGATTCCGGTGGTAGAGATCAAGGAAGCAATGTTAGGAAGAAATCACAGAGCCTGGTGGCGTTGGTTAATGACAAAGAGAGAATAGCTGAGGTCAGAGAGAAGGCCTCTGCTAACAGAGATAAGTAAGTTGTATCTTTGTTTTTTAATTCTGTCTCTATTTTAGCCTCGCTGGACACTTGTTTGATTTCTGGTTGCAAGTGGCCTCACAACTGTATTATGCCCTCCTAGTAGTCTGTAAATTTGTAGTTTTAAATATGCTTCGGGGGCTTAACATATTAACCTGACATTATTTTCGCAACAGGTATCGCAGCTCAGCACCAGGTGGGATGTATAAGCCTTCAGGAGGATATGGGGACAAATATGATTATGGATCCCGGGATGAAGAGCGAAGTAGTTATGGAAGAGAAAGGGAATATGGCTACAGGGATGATGATAGAAATAGCCGTGATGGAGATCGTCACTCCAGAGACTCTGAAGACCGGTATGGGAGAGATGGTAACAGGGAAGATGATTACAGAGGAAGGAGCAGAAGTGTTGATAACTACCAAAATGGGTCACGAGGTAGGAGTTCAGAAAGAGAACGGACGTTTGAGGATGATGGCCAATCATCAAGGTATGTTGATCTGAAGTTTCAGCTTGCCTTTGGACTTGATCTGAAAAAGGAACAATTTTGAGATTAAATATATACACTGGATAAAATATTTGAATGTGGAAAGTAGCTAGCAGTACTTGATGTCAAACGCATGTTTCGTGCCTCTTCTTAGCCTAGTTCCACTTATATAATGAAACATTCATCTTTATCGTGTAGGGGTAGTGGTGCTCGAGCTGATGACAGTTCTCAGGATGGGAGGTAACTAAGTTTGGGCCTTTTTCTTATTGTATTAAGTTTTGTGGACTTGTGTCAACTCATATGTCTTAATTGCCTTCTTTCCGGATTAAATGATAGAGGGCAGCTCCAGAGGAAGTTTTCTGAACAAAATATTGGTGCTCCACCTAGTTATGAAGAAGCTGTCAGTGACTCAAGGAGCCCTGTATATAGTGAAAGGTGATAATTCTTTGCTGTGGCGATTCAGAGCTACTTTGGTTTTATTTGTTCTGATAAATCTTTTTATGCTAGGGATGGTGGGGAGACTCCACAAGCTGCTGCTCTAGGAGCTGGTTCTCCTCCTCCCCCACAAGCTGTTGCTCCAGGAGCTGGTTCTCCTCCTGCTGGAAACAACACAGACACTAAATCTACTGGTTTTGTTAATGAATCTTCTCCTCAGAACTTTGAGGCTTTTGATGAATTTGATCCACGCGGAGCGTTTTCAGGTACAGAGTTCTCTACGTTTGCGATTCTTTAATTCCTAGTATGTTACATCTTTGATTTTCTTTAGTTCTCCTTTGTCTTCTAACTCCTCTGCTCCACAGAGATAAATTTTCATCGTTAGTTTGGTTTTTATATTGTTATCTCATAAACCTCTCTGTTTGTTCTGAATTTGAGCTCTGTGCTTCGTTTCTTTCCCAGCTGGCCCTCCAGCATATGCATCGGCGGACGGTGTTTCAGCTCCTCCAGCAGTGCCTTCTACATCTGCTCCTCCCACCTCAAACAGTGTGGAGATGGACTTACTTGGCTCCCTTGCAGACGTATTTTCATCCAATGCAATGGCCATTGTACCGGCTGAGTCTACCTCTGTTGAAACCAACGGACAAACAAATTCTCCATCATTTTCTACATCTCAGCCATCAACTCAGGTATTGACAGAGCGCTAAGGCAGTTGTACTTGTGGATGCCTTGTTTTCTTAACATTTTGATTATTGCTGACTAAAATCATCCCCCACTTTACAGCCATTTGACGATCCATTTGGTGAATCGCCTTTCAAAGCCTTCACTTCTACGGACAGCGACGCAAACCCGCAACAAAGCTTTGGTGCTCCTTTCCAGCCAACACCACCAGCCTTCACCTCGGAGGTCTCACATCCTGATACTGCTAATAACTTTGGCTTTGAGGACTCATTTTCCGCAGTTGCCTATCCTGAACCCGGCGTTCAGAATGTGCAACCTCCATCAAACTCCCCAGGTTTTCCGCAAGAGCAGTTTGACACATCTGATAATGATTTTGATATTCTTGCTGGAATTCTCCCACCGTCTGGTCCTCAAGTTTCACTCCCTCAACAATCGGGTGCCTCAATACCAACGTCTCAGTTTCCTCCCAGTGGAAACATGTACGAGGGGTATCACACCCAACCAGTATCTACAGCAGCTCCAAACATGCCTGGACAAACTCTATTTGGGCAAGCTGGACAACCATATAACATGGTTCCTCATTCACAAAGCATGACGGGAGCCACACCGTTTCACAATGGAGGCTTCATGCAGCAGCCTGGCTCAGCCGGTTACAATCCTGGAGTAGTCACTTCACACCCTTCAAGCGAAAGCTTCCATCCACGACCAGTTGTTGCCACTTCATCAAACTCACAGATCCCTTACTCTACCCCCAGTGGGCCAGCTGGTCAATTCTTATCACACCAGGGTCATGGAATGCCGCCTTCTCAAGCTCCACAGAGAACTCAATCCGGGCCTGTTACTCTGCAAGGGAACAACAATTTCATGGGAGACATGTTTACACAAGCTGGACCAACAAGCTCAGTGGCATCATCGTCATCCCATTCAGATCTCACACCTATAACAGGAGCGATTGAGATTGTTCCTCAGCCTCAGAAAAAGTTTGAGCCAAAATCATCAGTCTGGGCAGACACATTGAGCAGGGGACTTGTTAACTTCAACATATCTGGACGTAAGATATATTTCCACCACAACATGTGAATGAAACAAGAAAAAACCCAATTTTAAGGAATATTTTCTAACATCTTGTTCCGTTTTTTACTTATGTGCAGCTAAAACAAATCCATTGGCAGACATAGGAGTTGACTTTGATGCGATCAACAGGAGAGAGAAACGGCTAGAGAAACCGACAAACGCACCACCACCAGCATCGACTATCAACATGGGTAAAGCAATGGGATCAGGCACTGGCTTAGGTCGTGCCGGTGCAACTGCTATGAGACCTCCTTCAAATCCAAGGGCAGGCTCTGGCATGCCCATGGGTGCGGGTGGATATGGGGGTATGAACCAAAACCAACACATGGGTATAGGAATGGGACCAGGCATGAACCCAAATCAACCAATGGGAATGGGACCAGGCATGAACCAAAACCAACACATGGGTATGGGAATGGGACCAGGCATGAACCCAAATCAACCAATGGGAATGGGACCAGGCATGAACCAAAACCAACCCATGGGTATGGGAATGGGACCAGGCATGAACATGGGAGGAGGATATGGCCAAGGTTATCCGATGCAACCACAAAACCAAGGTATGGTCCCTGGTCCGAACATGCCAGGCAACAACAACTATAATCCAATGATGGGTCAGGGCGGTTACAACCCTCAACAATCCTATGGTGGTGGATACAGGTAAGATCGAGCCAAAACATCTGTGCTTCTTTGCATTTTTACCTGGGACATGCAATATCGGGCAGATAAAATAGTCGGATTGGTCAGCCGCGTCACGAAGTACTCAGTTTACATTGTTCATCTCAGCATCAGGATTTTCGACACTCTTCTTTGCATTTGTTACATGCGTATAAATTGATGATATATATTACACAGATTCTATTTTTGAGGATTTCACGTATTGAATGTGTAAACATTTTACATTTACGGAACAAATAAGATACGTTCTGTCTCTTTTTTACATGTTTCTTGACTCTATTTACTTTTTTATCATTCCAAAAATACTTGGATTCTATCGCCAGCAGTGTCTTTAAAGTCTAACAGAAGTTTCCCTCCAACTTCATCTGCTGCATCGTCCATTAATTGCCTCAGGTTCACGCCTCCTAGAGCTACAAAAAGCATCAGGCTCCGTCAGTAACTGAAACTGAACAAGCAGAACAACGAATAAGACTCTGTTACATACCTGGAACAATGTTGGTGACACCTTCCAAGAATCCAGCCTACACCAACCATAAGGACACGTTTTGCTTACACCACCTAAACACATATTTGTAAAAGTACAAGACATACCGGAATCCTGACGTCGAGTTTCTCAATCCCATCACGTCCAATGATCTTGATCCTCAGAGACCTTGACCAGATTCTTGAAAAGGGGTTGTTTCTTGATTCATTAGAGACCACCTCAGGTATCATGACTTCAACAACCGGATCCACCACTCTCTGTTCTGACTCATCTTGCGCTACTCGTTGGCTACCATATACGCTACTACTGCTAGATCCTTAAAAATGGTAAACAAACTGACATAGTTAGTTACTCTTAACGGATATCTTCCTAAAGGTGAAAACCTCATTGTTTCTCACCTCTATCTGATGAGGTTGATGTAGCATACCGCTTCTCTTCCTCACGGTATGTGTCATAGCCAAGAATCTCTTCAATTTCTCCTAAAGACGGCATGCTTCCGGGTGGAGGAATCCTACCACCCTTAATCGCCAATAGAGCGTCCTGCAATGCTTCTACATACTATAAGTCTCTTGGCCAGGACAATGAGGCTACACATTATTGACTTCCACTCACCTGCATTGCTTGAATTGATACCCCAATCAAGGAAAGTGGATACGCTACTAGCTTATATCCAATCTCTTCCAGCTCAAGCGGGTTTAATATCGGAATCTTCCCACCACTTTCAAGCATATTAGCCTACATAACCAGCACACAAATATGTAACTTCATATCAAGATTAGATTAATCCAAGGCGCAAAGTGAAGTTACCAGTTTAGGAACTAGTGGATAGACATTGCAGAATGATTTCATCTCTTCTCTAGACACAAGAGAGCCAACAGAGAGAACATCTGCTCCAGCATCTGTAAAAGCTCTTGCTCTACTAAACGATTCCTCCAGAGATATCACTTCTCTAGAATCAGTTTGAGCTACAATGACAATGTCTGAACCACACTCTCTACGTGCATCAACCGCAGCTTTGATACGCATCACTGCTTCCTCTCTAGAAACTACTCTTCTCTCACCTCCACTATAAGAAACATGATCGTTGATGATGATTCCAGCAAAGCCAGCTCTGATATACCCCTTGACTGTTCTCTTAACATTCATTGCGTTACCAAACCCATTACCACCGTCTCCGATCACCGGGATGGATACAGACTGAGTGATTTGTTGACCTTGGTCAACCATTTCTCCGTAAGAAATGAGTCCTTTATCAGGTAAACCAATCCGAGCTGCTGAGATTGAGAACCCTAACTTGCATAGAAAGATAATCAGCAATACATAAAAGCAAACATTTTTCTTATATATTAACCTAACGAACTGTAAAGTCTTCAACTTTAAGATAGACTTGGCAATAACCAGTGAGAACCCTAACTTGGATAGAAAGTAATCAGCAAAAACATTATACATATATACATAAAGATCCAAAAGCAAGCACTTTCTTAAACTTTTAGCTAAAGATAACTGTAAAGTCTTCAACTTTAAGATCAAGAAGAGTAAGTTTAGCAGATTCATCACTAACCAGAGGTGATGCAGTAAGGAAACCCAGCTCGCTCGACGAGTTTGGCACTAAGAGCATCGAAGCAGCAAGGACCTTGAAGAACACCAGAATATTGCATAACTTCTCTTAGCTTCTTCGCCGGAGAAGATTGGTTTGAGTTTCCAGAGGGGTCAGAAGCTGCTGCGGTGGCGTTAATGGCGCCACGAGATCGGCTCGAAACAGAGATGGGTTTTGTATATAGCAGCTTTCTGATGGAGGGTGTGAAATCCGGAGGGGAGAGGATGGGTTTAGATTGTTGCTGATGGAGAATTCGAGGAGGGGAAGAGGTGTAAAAGCTCAGTGACGCCATTGAAAAGGATTCACTTTGATTCGGAACAAAAAAAGACTTGAATGGTTAAAGAAGAAGAGTAGTTGGACAAACCGGACAGATTCAGAGCCAGACCGAACCGAGATTTAATAAATTAAAAGAGAAAAATTTTACAATCTGATTCCGGTTTAGGCGCGTCAAAGACTATAGGTACACTTTCCTTTTTGTCAGCCTTGCATTGAAGTACAATAGCTTACTAGAACAACCAGGATATTACATAATCTTTGATTATTGAAAGATTATTGATTCTCTACGCTTACAAGATTTCTAGGAATACGGTGGAAGCTAAAATGGTCTTCTTTGCAATTACTCCAATGTCGTGGATTATGGTGGCAGATTCTAGTATCATTTCTTCTCCTCCATGCCTATATCTAGCAACACAGATCAAAGGTTTTATCAGCTTCAAGCTGCTTGGAATGTGTAGACAAATACAATACAAATAAATACAAATACAATAAAATAAGTATAATACGAATAGACAAATACATGTGAAACCTTTACACAATTGATTAATTATAACATGTGTAAACTATAAAATTGTTGTATTTGAAATAGTTATATAAACATTTAGATATATGATTATTGTTAAAAAATGTATACCACTGAGTATAAAATAAAGATATATTTATATATAACTAAAAACAAACATCCGTGCGGTTGCGCGAATCAAAATCTAGTTTTCTGTTAAAAGTAATTTGAGCCATAAAGATTAATTTTGAAAGTATTATTTTTTATTAAAAAGAAATAAAACTGAGAATGAAATAAAAAAAAAACTTGAATTATATTTAAAAAAATTTATAACCAAGAAAGCAAAAAACAAAACGAAAGAAGAAATAAATTTATGATGATGATGTGAAAGTCAGTAGCGTAGACAATATACAATGGAAAAATTATTCAACATCTTATTTTACAATTTTTAATATTTCACATCAACATATTTTTCTTCCACATATTAATTCAACACATTGTTCAACAACAACTTTGTTTTAAAATATTCAATATCATACTCCGCCATGTTTTACATTAATTTGATAAAAATATATTTTTATGTATCCAAATTAAATCTCTGTTTACAGAACCCAGACAATAATAAATTCTAGTATAATTCAACATCATCATATTTCTCTTCAACATATTAATTTAACACTTAATTCTACAACAATTTTGTTTTACAAAATTTAATATCATACTGCACCATTTTGTTTTACTTTAATTTGATAAAAATATTTTTATATATCCAAATTAAATCTCTATTTATAGAACACAAACAATAATAAATTTTGGTATAATTTAATTTTACAAAAATTTAATTTATTATAAGATATTTGATCTTAAATATTTAGGATGAGATAAAAAAAGTAATAAAAATGGATTCCATATTCAACATGTTTAATACTTTCAACTCTATTGAATCTACATCATATATTTTTATTTTTTAATTATCTCATTGTAAGCTATTCAATAGCTGGAAGATTAAAGATTCAACATTCTCATTGTAATTAACCTTATAGGAGAAATACCTAATATAAACTAGAAGGAGAACAATATGCCTACCTAAACTCATTGGAAATAGAAAAATAACCTAGGAAGCCTATGTAGGTAGCTAATCTGAAGATTGATTTTCACACATAATTTATTTCCGAGTCGAGAAAACAGTGGTCATCTTGATAACTGGATTACAAAAACCGGGAAGCTGGATCATAAGGAACTGGAAAAATGATTAGACATTCTCAATCTGGACCATCCTCAAATGGCAGTAACTTCTTGTCTAAAAGGGAATCTTTGTCTCTATTTCGTAAAATAAATCAAGATTATTTTTCACGATATTTCGGAATAAGTACACTTTACACATTATTTGTTGTAAGTAAGTTTCGTATGTTTGAAATTAATAATAATCTTGATAAATTAATAATGTTGATAAATATTAAACATAACTGTTGATTGGCTAGTAATGGAAGAATAACATTATTTTTGTTACACTATATTAATTATTTAACGCATCTATCTCATAATTATGAAAATTAAAAATTAAAAACTAAAAAGAGAAACTACCATATATTAGTTATTTTTTTTGATACTGGCTACCATATATGAGCTGTGATATTATCTAATATTTAAGTTTGAAAAGATTCTACTATATTACTTGGATATATAATATAAATGTATTTTGAATTTTAACTAGTATAAATTATTAGGTTTAATTTAGTTTTACACATTAATTAATCAACAATATAAGATTAATTTCAATACATTCTGAAATATAATATTAGAAGTACTCTAAACATTCTCAAGACATTGATATGTTTGTTTATTTTATATTGAATATAATGTATAACTTAATAAACTTAGGATTTTAATCAAAATATATCTATAAATTTATATAATTCGAAGAAGATTTAAATCATGAAAATCATGAAAACTGCAATAAATATAATATTATTTTATTAGAAAATTATAAATTAAATATTTAAATAAAATAATAAATATTAAAACATCAGCCACATATTCTATAAAAACATTGTTATAAGTTGGCACATGCATAATATTTAATATAATATAATACATCATTTTAAAGATTTATTCTTAGATATGCATTAAATCTTACTTCTACTTATTTGATTATTTATACATGTACTAATGATATATTATGTGTTATACTCATATTGGATAAAATGAACCTAACAGACAACATATAGATGAAACTTATTTTACTGGTATTATTTGTCTGAGAATTATAAAAAATATCAAAGTTTTAATCAATATAACAACATCCAGTTCATTATGTATATACTTTTTGGTTGAGAAATACAAAAAATAATAATTAAATTATATACCCATAGTATATATAGCATGTATATATATGGTAGAATGTCTATTAATTAAAACCTCTTACAAATCGATTGGTGTATATTACAATACAAATTTTATAATATTTTAAATTATCTAAAATTCTGTGAGAATATAACAAATAAGTAGAAACCAAAATTAGTTTACAAATAGTAGAGATAGAAGATTGTAATGCTCTTGAAGTCTTGATCCATCCAAGGGAATAGACCGAACCAAGTTAAAGGCATGTCACGTGAGTGTAGTTTAGGGTTCGCGTGATCATCTCCTTTCTTCCTCCCTTCCCCAACAGGCCAACACCATCATCATCTCTTTCTTACATCGGCCCGCTCTTCAGACACACCAACAAAAAAAAAAAAACAATCCTATTTTTTCCGCTAATACCTTTTCCCCATTCAGCCGATTTTAAACTTCACTTCAGTAACTCTCCCTGTCTCAGTTCACACATGTGAAGCTTCCTTGTCATCTTCTCCCAAATTCCAAATTAGGGTTGAAAAAAAATCAACTTGAAATCCGAAAACAAAAAAAAATGAGATCCTTTCCTCTACTACATTGACAAATGGGCAACTGCAACACTAGAGACGAAGCTTCCGTCTTAACTCCTCAAGCTCAATCTCAAGGTATCCTCTCTCTCTCTCGATCGATCTCTACTTCACTCAATTGATTCTGATCTATCTTTGATTCACCATCGCAGCAGCTCAACAGCTACAGAGGAAGCAGCAACACTCACGCTCCGTCTCAGATCTGAGCGATCCATCGACTCCTCCCTCCTCTCGCACCCCTCCTTCAGTCATCCCTTTCACTCTCTTCGAGCTCGAGACCATCACCAAGAGCTTCCGACCGGACTATATCTTAGGAGAAGGCGGGTTCGGAACCGTCTACAAGGGCTACATTGATGACAATCTCCGCCTTGGTCTCAAGTCTCTCCCCGTTGCTGTCAAGGTTTTGAACAAGGAAGGTCTCCAGGGACACCGTGAGTGGCTTACGGAAGTCAACTTCCTTGGACAGCTTCGTCATTGCAACCTTGTTAAGCTGATTGGTTACTGCTGTGAGGATGATCACCGTTTGCTTGTTTATGAGTTTATGCTCAGAGGCAGCCTTGAGAATCATCTCTTTCGAAGTAATAATATATCCCCCTTCTCCCATTCATAGTCTATACTGATGAGAAACCAGACATGTGTTATTAGCAATGTCCTAAAAATATATAATATATTAGAAATCTAGGATCCGGACTAAGCATTATATCTTCTATAAAAGTCTAGTTATAGTATAGCAATTTCTTGAATATTTATTATTAGAGATGTGTCATTCTCTTTGCTTCTCTCTAATCTTGTCTTAGTATATAAGCCGACCATAGTGATGAGAAACTAGACATGTGTTCTTAGCAATGTCCTAAAAATCGGTCTTAGCGAGCGCCCTGTCTAGGTGACAAATCAGTCTTAAAAGATACGGTTTTTTTGGTTCAGTGGAGCTAGGGCTTTAGGTGGGAGCATAAGCAATGCTGCTCTAGAAAACATCTAATTACCGTCTATAGCGATTTATTGAACAGTGTTTACTATCATGGTAGTCTATAACCTATGGTCTCTCTCTTTACAGAAACCACAGCTCCGTTGTCTTGGTCTAGAAGGATGATGATTGCTCTTGGAGCTGCAAAGGGGCTTGCTTTCCTCCACAACGCTGAAAGACCTGTTATTTATCGGGATTTCAAGACTTCTAATATACTGCTTGACTCGGTAACTAGTTCTTCTCTTCTTTCAGTGTTGTAAATTTTACTCCATATATTGGGAATACACTTTCCACATCTAAATGTATGCTTGTGCTGAACGTGCAGGACTACACAGCCAAGCTTTCGGATTTTGGCTTGGCTAAAGCTGGTCCCCAGGGTGATGAAACCCATGTGTCAACTCGAGTGATGGGCACTTACGGCTATGCTGCCCCTGAATATGTGATGACTGGTATGAGATGCATAGTATAGTCTCAGATGCACCCCCCCTTAAACTTGTTTGTTTCAGATGCATACACAATCTGCTCCTTTCATGTCTTATTATGACTTGATCAACTGTTTATATTAGTCCTACCGTTTGGAAAATAGAGTAGTTGCTTAAGTTGTTACCTAGGTGTCATGTGGGAGCTTGCTTGCACCTCTACCTCTTTCTCTTTCACTAGCTTGCTATTATTTACCATCTAGTTGGCACGTAGATTTTCTTGAGCAAGAAAGTGTCTCAACCATTACACAAGTACATACTGACTTGATTTTGTTACTAATGAACAAGGACACCTGACGGCAAGAAGTGATGTGTACAGCTTTGGAGTTGTTCTTCTGGAGATGCTGACGGGAAGAAAATCGGTTGACAAGACAAGACCTAGAAAAGAGCAGAACCTTGTCGATTGGGCTCGGCCGAAGCTGAATGACAAAAGAAAACTGCTCCAGATAATCGACCCGAGGCTGGAGAATCAATACTCAGTCAAGGCAGCTCAGAAGGCGTGCAGCTTGGCTTATTATTGTCTGAGTCAGAACCCGAAAGCTAGGCCGTTGATGAGTGATGTGGTCGAGACTTTGCAGCCTTTGCAGTGTACAAGTGATTCTCTGATCCCTGGTGGAGCTGCATTTGCAATGGGAGGGGTGCCTGATTATAGAATGCAAAGGAGGTTTGCAAAGAATGTTGGGCCTGGTGCCATTTGCAGGACATCACCTAGCCAAAGCTGTTCTCCGAGTGGACCTGCAGCATGCAGAGTTCGGTGATGAAGTGTGTGAAGTGTACATAATCTTTGGTTCGCATTGTTTCCTTTTGCTAAAAATAATGGTTTGCTTCATGTTGTTTTTTGTTTGTTGCTGCTGCTGCTGTTGGTTTGTTGCCACCACTTGATCTAATCTAGAATCTTTGTATGATTATGATTGAGCGTGGTTCTTTGTTTGTATCCGCTCTCTGATGTAGTTGCTTGTATTAGTCTGACATTTTCTCTAATCACTACAATGTGAATTTTTGTGTGTGTAAGCAGTATTGGTTTTCTTTGTATCACCTAATTTAACTTCATGTCGCTCTTTCTATATTTCATAATCCTCTGCCTTGAGGTTTAACCGTTTAAGGTGGATGCTCTGTTTTTTTCTTTTCTGAACCTCGTTACCTCTTTTATCAATCAGTTTCAGTCGTTAAAATCATGTCAAGTGAGTATTTTTGGATCACGTAATCATCTCGTTCCGATTACATGTGAACTTCTGTTATGGGTTTCGATATATGTTTGGTCAATGTGTTTTTGGTTACTAGTGGAAAAAGAGTATATCAGACAAGGTCTTGCACGCTGTCCTTCGAAGCGGTGAATCTTCCCACAAGTGAGTTCATAAAGATTAAGCCAATGCATGCATGGTATGAGGGAAAGTTATATGATGACTCATTAAGGTGACCGAGTAATCTACAATTACTAATCTGATTATTTAGATACTAAAAAAGAATTTACTTGAAAGCTTTCTTGATTTACCTAACATTATTTGTTTTTAATTTTTTTGTCTGAGATCTGTTTTTATGTTCATATGCTAATGTTTATCTTATCCTCTGTTTATAAAGCAGGTCCAAAAACAAATAAAGAAATCCATCTTGGTAACCACTAATGGAGACAAATGCACAGCTGAAGATTCCATTACAAGAAACGAGGTGAGTCTTTGACTTCTTACACTCCACAAGAATTGATCTTCTCTAATCTTGAAACATGATTGCAGAAAGGATGAATCCATCACAACGAAAGTACTCTCCTAAGCGTCTATTCTTCTTCACTCCAGTCTTATTCTTCTCAACCTATTGCATCATAACCACTCTCATAACCATCTCTTCTTCTTCCCAAGATCCTCACTATCCTCCTCCACAGCTTCAAGAACCTTCCATGTCCCATCATTCCTCTCTTCCACAAGAACCATACATTCCCCATCGTTCTTCTCTTCCACAAGAACCTTACATTCCCCATCACTCCTCTCTTCCACAAGAGCCCTCCATGTCCCATCACTCCTATCTTCCAGAAAAACCTTCAGAAAACCAATCACTATCTTACTTCCCACTCTGTCGCAAGAACTTCACAAACTACTTGCCATGCCATGACCAGTCAACGGCACGACAGTACAGTATCGAGAGACACTACAGGAGAGAGAGGCATTGTCCTGACTCAGCCCATGAGAAGCTCAGGTGTTTGATTCCAAAACCCTCTGGCTACAAAAAGCCTTTTCCTTGGCCTGCTAGTAGAGACTACGCCTGGTTCAAGAACGTTCCCTTCAAGAAGCTGGCTGAGTTTAAAAAGACTCAGAACTGGGTTAGGCTTGAAGGAAACCGTTTTGTTTTCCCCGGAGGTGGAACTACCTTTCCAGGTGGCGCAAAGGACTATGTTAATGATATTTTTGGAGTTTTTCCATTGGCCTCTAGAAGTATCAGGACTGTTCTTGATATTGGATGTGGAGTGAGTTCACTTACTTGAACGTAAACCATAGATTTTGGTTAATCTTTAATATTTGACTCCAGTGTTAGTACTTTAGGTTGATCTTGCTTGATCATGTGTTAGGTCGCGAGTTTTGGAGCCTTTTTGCTGAACTATAACATCTTGACAATGTCAATAGCACCTAGGGATGTACATGAGGCTCAAATTCAGTTTGCATTAGAACGTGGACTCCCTGCTATGCTCGGTGTTTTAAGCACTTATAAACTGCCTTACCCATCACAGTCTTTCGACATGGTTCATTGTTCTAGGTGCCTCGTCAACTGGACTGCCTATGGTAATGTGTTTATAATCAATCATACATTTTTGTATCTGTGTGTGTGTATGTGTTTTTGGACTTTGTTGATTCATCCTGCTTCTTGGTACTAACATAAGTAGATCTTTTATTCAGATGGGCTTTACTTGATGGAGGTTGATCGAGTTCTACGTCCTGGTGGCTACTGGGTCTTGTCTGGACCACCTGTAACATCAATGGTTAAACCCAAGAACCAAAAGAGAGATTTACAGAAAGAGATGGAGAAACTAAATGATGTTTTCAGAAGTCTTTGTTGGGAGAAGTTTGCTGAAAGATTCCCATTTGTCATATGGAGAAAGCCTTCTAACCATTTGCAGTGTAGACAACGACTAAACACTCTTAAGTTTCCTCTTTTCTGCTCTACTGGTGACCCTGACGCTGCGTGGTGAGTTCACTTCCTAACAAACTACAAGCTCTTCTACATCTGCAGAAGCTAAAGCTTGAGATCTTTTTAACGACAGGTACAGAGAGATGGAGCCTTGCATCACTCCTCTTCTAAATGTTAATGGCACACAAAAAAGTGTTCTCAGAAACTGGACTGAGAGGAGACTAAATCATGCACCTGAGAGAATCAAAACCGGATCAGTACATGGATTGACCGTTTCCAGGTTCAAATCTGACACAAGGCTTTGGCAGAGAATGGTTGTGTACTATGACACTAAGTTAAAGTTTCTCAGCAATGGAAAGTACAGAAACATTATGGATATGAACGCTGGTCTAGGCGGTTTTGCTGCAGCATTGATCAAATATCCAGTGTGGGTTATGAATGTGGTTCCGTTTGATCTTAAACCGAACACACTCAGTGTTGTGTTTGACCGTGGCCTCATCGGAACTTACATGAACTGGTAAAAACACTCAGAACGTTTCTGATATCATTAAGTTGTGATGTCTCTTATACCGTTGTTTTCGGTTTTTGTAGGTGTGAAGCTTTCTCTACATATCCTAGAACCTATGATCTGATTCATGCCAATGGTTTATTCAGCTTGTACTTGGACAAGTAAGATCTCTTTCTGTAACTTGAAATTTTGATTTATATTTGTTGTAAATGAACATTCTCTTTTGGTTCTTGTGATAGATGTGACATTGTTGATATACTTTTGGAGATGCAGAGGATTCTAAGACCAGAAGGAGCTGTTATAATTAGGGACCGTTTTGATGTACTTATCAAAGTGAAGGCTATAACCAATAAAATGAGATGGAATGGTACTATATATTCAGAAGACGATAATGGTTTTGATCATGGAACGATATTAATTGTAGATAATTCAGTTAAATAAAAACCCTTTTTGGGTCATAGTCATACTGTGATTCGATCTCTAATACTAATGAAGAGTCGGATGAGTTGAACAATTTAACATGGACTGATACATGGTTGGTTTCTCTAGTTTGTACTTTGCAATCTCGGTTACATTGAAGCTGCAATAACGGTAATTGTTTATTCATAACATCTCTTGTCTGTAATGCTTTCTAAAAGTATGTACCTCTGTGGTAGAGTACACTATAGTTTAAGAAGAATGAGCCTTAACACGGTTGAATGAGCGGCTGGCTTATCTATCTCGGACTATACACTAGTGTGGGTTTGTAATGCAAGTTCATTTCTATTGATTTTACCAAGGCAACAATTTTTATCCTTAAACATCAGTTTCTAGATCTATAATCACCTGTTCTTTGTATAGCTGCCACTGGATTAACAAGTCTGGAAAAATGGTAAGACCGTGAGTATTTTGGAAACGCGTAATATACAAGTAAACATGGTTGGTTCTATTGTTGATCATGTGCCTCTCTGATTCTTTCTTTTCTTGGCTGTTGTGTTTCTCTGTCTCTTTGTGAAATTAGATAAGTATCATTCACTGGTGTACGCATAATGGTGCGTGAGACATCAGAAACATTTGGAATAATCACAAGACTATAAATTTCGGGTACTTTATTAACTGCTCACATCTTTCTCTTCCCACACCTCAATGCTTAGCATTGGTTATTGTAATCAATCTCATAGAGTTCATCATCCAACTCAACTGCTGTAAATTCACATTACATGGAGACAAGCTTACTTCAAGAGACAGTGTTCTTCAACGTTGATGCAATAACTAAGCTCTTGTTTTTTCTTTTCTGTTTTTGCTGATGACCACTAAAGCATCCTAATCTTGCAAGATTGGACTTTATATCTTTCCTTATGAACCTAACATTCTGTATGAATTCTACTCCACTGTGTATACTATTTTTTTTTTCATATTTATTAGTTTATGAATTCCATAAATAAATAATAGAGAAATCCATGTTGGTGATCATTAATGAAGACAAACAGTTGAAGATTCCATTTCAGAAAACGAGGTGAGTCTTTGACTTCTTAACTAAATGTTACTTCACACATTTGTCTTCTCTAATCTTGAAAACTAATTGCAGAAGAAGGATGAATCCATCACAACAACAGTTACCAAAGCCCTGTTCTAATCGTATATTCTTCTTCACACTAGTCTTACTCTTCTCTCTCTTTTACATCTTAACCACCATCAGAACCATCACTTCTTCCCAAGATCCTCACCATCATCTACAGTTTCAAGAACCTTCCATATCCCATCATTCATCTCTTCCAGAACCTTCCATCCCCCATCACTCTTCTCCTCCAGAACCTTCAAAAAACCAACCATCACCACCATCATCACCATTGTCTTACTTTCCACTCTGTCCTAAGAAATTCACCAACTACTTGCCCTGCCACGATCCATCAACAGCACGACAGTACAGCATTGAAAGACACTACCGGAGAGAGAGGCACTGCCCTGACTCATCCCATGAGAAGAAGCTCAGGTGTTTGGTCCCAAACCCCTCTGGCTACAAAACGCCTTTTCCTTGGCCTAATAGTAGAAGCTACGCTTGGTTCAAGAACGTTCCCTTCAAGAAGCTGACTGAGTTTAAAAAGACTCAGAACTGGGTTAGGCTTGAAGGAGACCGCTTTGTTTTCCCCGGAGGTGGAACTTCTTTTCCCAGTGGCGTGAAGGACTATGTTGATGTGATTATGAAGGTTTTGCCATTAGCTTCTGGGAGTATCAGAGCTGTTCTTGATGTTGGATGTGGAGTGAGTTCACTTGCATAAGTAGAAACCATAAACTTGATTATTTTTGATATTTGACTGCTGCAGTGTTTATGGTTTTAATCATGTGTCAGGTAGCGAGTTTTGGAGACTTTTTGCTTAACCATAACATCTTGACAATGTCAATAGCACCTAGGGATGTACATGAGGCTCAAGTTCAGTTTGCATTAGAACGTGGACTCCCTGCTATGATCGGTGTTCTAAGCACTTATAAACTGCCTTACCCATCAAAGTCTTTTGACATGGTCCATTGTTCTAGATGCCTTGTCAATTGGACTGCCTATGGTAATGTGTTTATAATAACTATCCATCTAAGAACTTTATTATCTGTCTCATTTCACTCTGTTTTTAAACCTTTTGGTTGATTCAGATGGGCTTTACTTGATGGAGGTTGATCGTGTTCTACGTCCTGGTGGTTATTGGGTGTTGTCTGGACCACCTGTAACATCAATGGTTAAATCGAAGAACCAGAAGAGAGATTTGCAGAAGGAGATGGAGAAACTAAATAATGTTTTCAGAAGTCTTTGTTGGGAGAAGATTGCTGAAAGCTACCCAGTTGTCATATGGAGAAAGCCTTCTAATCATTTTCAGTGTAGACATAAACTAAAAGCTCTTAAGTTTCCTGGTCTCTGCTCTTCTGGTGATCCTGACGCTGCATGGTGACTTTACTTCCTAACAACTTAAACTTTCTTCTGCATCTTCAGAAGCTAAGCTTGACTCAGTTACATCTTCTTATCAATAGGTATGGAGAGATGGAGCCGTGCATCACTCCTCTTCCAAATGTCAATGACACACACAAAAGCATTCTTAAAAACTGGCCAGAGAGACTAAACCAGACGCCACATCGGATCAAAACTGGATCAATACATGGAGTGACCATTTCGAGCTTCGAAGCTGACACTAAGCTGTGGCAGAGAATGGTTGTGTACTATGACACTATGTTAAAGTTTCTAAGCAATGGAAAGTACAGAAACGTTATGGATATGAACGCTGGTTTAGGCGGTTTTGCTGCAGCATTGATCAAATATCCAATGTGGGTTATGAATGTGGTCCCTTTTGATATTAAACCAAACACACTCGGTGTTGTGTTCGACCGTGGCCTCATTGGAACTTACATGAACTGGTAAAAATACTCAAAAACATGTCTGATATCATCTAATTGTGATCTCTATTATACAGTTGTTTTCGTTTTTTTTTTTGTAGGTGTGAAGCTTTCTCTACTTATCCTAGAACCTATGATCTGATTCATGCCAATGGTTTGTTCAGTTTGTACATGGACAAGTAAGATCTCTTTCTGTAACTCTGTAACTTGAGATTTTGATTTACATTAGTTTGTAATATATGTGTAATGATCTAATTTTTGTTGGTCCTTGTGATAGATGTGACATTGTTGATATACTCTTGGAGATGCAGAGGATTCTTAGACCAGAAGGAGCTGTTATAATTAGGGACAGTTTTGATGTACTTATTAAAGTGAAGGCTGTAACTAACCAAATGAGATGGAGTGGTACAATGTATTCAGAAGAAGAAAATGGTTTTGATCATGGAACAATACTAATTGTAGATAATTCAGTTAAATAAAACCGCGTTTTGGGTCATTTCCATACTGTGATCTCGATCTCAAATTTGGATCTCTAATACTCTGAAGAGCCGGATAGATTGAAAAAAAAATGACAGGGACTGATGCATGGTAGGTTTCTCTTGTTTATACTTCGCATTCTCAATTACAATGAAACTGAAATCAAGGTCATTGTTCATTCATAACATTTAATACTTTCTACAAGTATGTACCTCCGTGGTAGAGTACACAAAAGTTTATGAAGAATGGACCGTAACACGTTTGGAATCTTCTGGTGAAATTTACTTATGATCATTTTCTGTGGCTATGTATAACTTATAAGTTTATTTGTTTAGCTGACATATCCATCTATGACTATACATGTGTGTGCGTGTGTAGTAAATGATCCTTTCTGTTGATTTTCTTGAGGCAACAATCTTGATCCTTCTTACATCAGTCTGTCTATACAGAGTGTATATGTTCATTGGATTCACAAGTAAAAAATGGTAAGACTTTATGTATTTTAGAAAGAGTATTTACGGTAAAGCAGTTTATGTTCAGGCTACTCCAAGGCCAAGTGAAGACAGTGTAGCAATGTGTTGATCCAAAACTCAAAGGAGAGTATCTTCCCAAAGGCTACAGCAATTGCAAAGTTATAAAAGATAAAAAAAATTCTATTCATAGTCAGTTGAGCATCTCTTGAGGCTAAAACTTGTGTGCTTGATGGTAAACACAGCTTGCAGCGTTGTAGTAAAAGCTCTTCAACCACTCTAAGGTCTTCAGGAACAGCTACTGCTCACAGAGAAGCTTATCTTCGTGCTTTTTTGCTTATGGATTCATTCATGGCTTCAGAGGCTTTTAAAAGAGTTGAAGATTGGGTTTTGGATTTGAGTTAATGTAGATGGAAGATGATTCGAAGAATGTACACAGTAAATCCTCTTTTTGATCTTACTGAATCTTATTACAATATCATAATAATACATTATCTCATCATAGCTTTTGTTCTTCAAAGAGTCACTTCAAGACACTATTAGGAGTCTAGGACTAAAGATGTTCCAATAACTTCTGTCATCTGATTAAAAATCATTCTATTAAATTATGACACGAAGTGTATGAAAATGGTTGTTTTAAATTATCACCAAGTTGACAAAAAAATGGCGTAGAAGCAGTTTTAACTAAGAGTCAATCAAACCTAGAGCCTCAGCAGCACTTCTCTGACTCTCTTCACTGCAACACATTCCAACAAACGTTCTCAGTAGAGACTGTCTCTCTTCCAGCTTCATGAGTTTCTCCAACCCTCTTGCTACCATTTCCATCTCAGCCTGATCGATCAGTATACAAGTGAGTGTCAAAGGGAAAGTGAAGCAGATACTGGATAGTGAAAACTTTAAAAGAAAAAAACATATACAGAGTACTCCTCTGGAGGAAATATGCGATGAATGAGGCATATTTTCGATAGTTCTGCCACTGATTCAGAATCTTTACCCTGTATTTCCAGAGCCTGCAGAAACATGGAGTTTTCACATGACACAAAGTATACTTCAGTGTTTGATTCTGATCATACCATCTACGTTTGCAGTAAAGCGAGTAGACACTAGAAGAAGGAACAGAAAGTTACCCAAGCTTGTAGAAACCATGAGCGTGTTCTTGCAGCAACAGCAGCAGAAACCATCCTAGCAGCATCTATCTTTGCAAGCCCAATGTTCTCAGCAAGCCCAGCGATGAACTCTCGTGCATCTTCACTACAAATCTCCACAGAAGAAGATTCCCAAGGAGCTCTACAGGTAATTTTCAAACAAGTTCAGCACCATTCCAACACAAAAGAGTACAATCAACTGAATAAATATAGGTCAATAGAGAGCCAAACACCTGCTGCAAGCATTTAGGACATAATCAACAGAAGTTCTGTAAAAGGAATCTCGAGTGTTTGTTGGCTCAATAGAGACTTGTACTCCAGCAATCCTACACACTCTACGCAGCTGTATATACAAATATAGCTAATTCAAGATAGTTACACACAATCAAGTGTGACAAAAAAAAAAGGAAACAGATACTAAACTTGAATGATATCATTCTCCGTAATGTCCCTTCCACTGGTTCTGTTATCCACAATCGCTGGAAACTAAAACGATAAGTCACATTTGTAGAATGAAACCACAGAACACATAAGCAATACTAATACCATTGCAAAATCAAATCTTTCAGCTGTTAAAGCTGTCTACCTGAGAACAAAACAGACAAAAAGAAGTTGTCTTTAAGCAAAAGCTTGTCATTAAAAAAAATAAAAGAGATGACTTTATAAAAGCTACCTCTAACGATTCTGTTGGCTTCTCTCTGATAATCTTCCTTGTCAACTACCTCCTCCAAGCTCTGCTTAGGCAACGAAGCAGGCCACCATTTCGGCAAATTGTTCTGTGCAGCTCTAAGATTGACTGTTCTAGCTACAGAGTTACTTCGAGAAGAAGAAGCTACGGAGCTTGAAGAAGAAGAACGAACGTTATCAACAGCCACAACCACTTCTTTCCCACCAAGACTCCTATCTCTCCTAACCACCAGCTTCGGCCTCCCTTGCAAACCACCTTTAAAAGCTGTTCCTAAACCGACAAGAACCCTAACCGCAAAACCAAACACGAGTCCGAGCAACACCACGCTTCCGACGAACTGCACGGTCGATTTCCTGCACGTGACGACGACGCGCTTGTTGTCGTCTAGCGAGACTAGAGTCTGCAGGTCGGAGACGGCGTCTTTCCCCGAATCGAGCAAGAGCTTGAAGCGGGTGGTGGCTAGGTAGGAGATGCGGTTGACGTCTAGGGTTAAGCTTAGGCTTTGGTCTTCGGAGGAGGAAGAGGAAGTGTAGATTGTGATAACGTTGCCGTCGCTTGTTGAGTCTTTGGAGTTTAGGTTGCGGCGAGCAGGAGAACGGCGGCGTTTTGGAGTGGAGAAGGATGAGAGAGGAGGTTTGTAGAGTTGAGGTTTGGCGGCGAAGAGTCGCGGTGAAGAAGGAGAAGAAGAAGAACACGAAGTGGTCATGTTCATTGTGGTGATGTTGTTTCGCTTGTGGACAATGAATGGAGTTAGTTGAAGAGGTTCGGTTTGGTCGGACCATCTGGTTTAAACCGGCTCAGACGCTTTTTTATTTACAAAACGGGATTACAAAGAGAGAACGATGCCGTTTTGACTAACCTATCTATCTGTTACGCAGCTTCTTCTCTTATCTTCCCCCTTCCTCTGGTCTTTGCCTTAAACCCTAGCAATCTGATAGCTAAGATTGGTTCACTATCAATGGGAGATTCACCTTTCTCAACAGCTATTTTCTGAGAGCGAAACCCATCTGGAAAAGAGTTTGTCTTTCTCTTCTGTTTAACCCGAAAATGTACTGTAACTTGACAAGAACCCAAGGGTTTCCAATGGCGATTAGGGTTTCTCTACAACAAACCAAACTCAAAAGCTGTTTCCATCTCACAAAGTCTTCGTCTTTACCAGTTACGTTTCACTTAAACCCCAAAGGAAGCGCCTTTGCAGATGTCTCGTCTGGGTTCAGCGGAGGTAAGAAGATTCAAAGGAGTCTTTTAGTTAGCTCTCGCCTTGGAATGTTAGGGAATCTTGAAAGCGTTAGAGAATATTCTAGTGGTAGTAGTAGTGGTAGAGGGAGATCTGGATTAGTATCAAAAGCTTACCGAGAGAAGAGGAGTGAGGGAAACGGTCGTGGAGATTCCATTTGGGTGAAGTCTGATGAGAAACCAGCGGAAGAGAGGAGAGCTAATGGATCATCATCATCATCATCTTGGGAGAATAAACGAGATGGTAGAAACGATTCGTTTTCTTCTACTGATAGGAGAAGTAGATTTGGTGGTGAAACAAGAAAGCGTGATTCTTTCCCTTCTAGGAGAGATGATAGAGAAGGAGAAAGTGAGAAAGCTAGTGGAAATTCAATTTGGGTTGCTAATGACAAACCGGTGAAAGAGCAGAGTCCGAGAGCTAACCGCTCTTCTTGGGAGAAACAAGAGGAAACAGTGAGTTATGCTCAACAAGATGATGAAGAAAGGGGAACAGAGCAGGTTGAAGAAGAGCCAAATGATGCTAGGTGGCCTAGGTTCGATAGATATGATGTAAGAAGAGGAAGAGATGAAGGGCGTGGCAATGCAGCATATCAGAACTGGAACAGGCAAGAGAGCTGGGGAAGGAAGACGTGGCAAGAGGCGACCGAGTCAAGCGTCCCTAGGATGGTTGGTGAAGTTGTTTATGGAGTTAGTCCTGTCTTAGCTGCACTCTCTGCTGGGAGAAGAGAGTTATACGCTCTGTACGTTCAAGAAGGTTTGGATTTGAGTAGTAACAACAAGAAGAAGAAAGACAAGAAAGGTTTCGAGAGAGTCTTGAAACTCTCTGAGAAGCTTGGCTTAGACATCAAGGAAACTTCGAAGCATGATCTCAACATGGTTTCTGATAACAGACCTCATCAAGGACTGGTGCTGGATGCTTCACCGTTAGAGCTGGTGAAAGTGAAAGAGCTAGATCCGGTTTCGTCAGAGGAAGAAGAGAAGTACTCTCTTTGGGTAGCTTTAGATGAGGTCACTGATCCGCAGAACTTAGGTGCCATCATAAGGTCTGCTTACTTTTTTGGAGCCACTGGTGTTGTGGTGTGCGCTAAGAACTCAGCTCCGTTGAGTGCGGTTGTGAGCAAAGCAAGTGCTGGATCACTGGAAGTGATGGAGCTTAGGTACTGCAAGAACATGATGCAGTTCTTAGAAGCTTCTGCTGAGAACGGTTGGCGTGTGGTTGGTGGTTCTGTTTCTCACAAGGCTGTTGCTTTGAACGAGGTTTCACCTGGTAGGCCGACGATTCTTGTGTTGGGGAACGAAGGGACTGGTTTGAGGCCGTTAGTGGAGAGATCGTGTACTGATTTAGTTCGGATTAGCGGGAATATGGCTAGCGATGTTGCAGCTGCTACAGAGTCTGAAGATGGGGAAGTGGAAGGATTGAGATCTTTCTTAGCTGTGGAGAGCTTGAACGTGAGCGTTGCAGCGGGTTTGTTTCTTCATCACCTGATAGGAAACAAAGCAAGTGTTTTGTGAACAATTTCATTTTTGCAGCAAACTTGGGATATGCTTTGTACCTGATATTTCTTTTCTGCTCTCATTCTCCATGGTTATTTACTAAAGTTTAGTTGTTATTGATTGGTTTTCTACACTCGAAAAGCCAGTTCTTATGTTGCATTTTGCGAAAGAGAAATATTTGTCTATACAAAAAAAAAAAAAAAAAAAAGCTATAAAGAGTTGTTTTTGCTATATTCTGTGTCTGAAGAAAAAAAAAACAAAAAAAGAATAGTACATGTTTTTACTTTATAGAAGAGATGTTCTCAACGAACTTTAACTGACTCTTTCAAGAGCTGCAGGGGGCTGAAGGAGTCCAGATCACATGAAGTTTATTGCAAAAGGAACCAGGTAGTACACCACCGGAATGTCTCCTGATCTCTAAAATAATCTTGGTTTTAAAGAATTTCGTGAAACAAAATCCTGCATAAAGAAGTACAGGTTCATGTAAACATGGGAGATTTCAGAGGATCTAATCTTAGATTAAGAAGACGATTCTCTTACGGTGAGAAATTTTTTTATCTGGGAAGAAGCGGCTCTCTGTCGTCTGATTCAACACGGTGAGTAGCCTGCTTAAACAGAGAAGAAAGCAAAATATGATCAGCTTAAGTCATAAAACATTACAAGAACATTGTTTCATTTGAAGATGTGAATGTGTATGTGTGCATATGTGCTCCACCTCTTCATTTGCTCCTGCTGCCATGTTGATGAATGAGTCTTTAGCCCTGGAAGAGATTAACAGAAGAAGAAAAAAGAAGTTAGTGCAAATGAATCCTTTTCTGAAAAGAATTAATATAGGATATGACAAGTGACGTGATATCACAGAAAGTATGATGATCCATCAATGAACAACAGACCTATGACCATCCTTTGCATTAGTTATTTCTAGGTTTCCATTTTGTTGCTCATCTTTCACTTTTGCAAGGGGTGAAAAGAACTGCATACAAATATGAGTCAAATAAGAGAAATAAGTTCCTCTCTGTAAGATAACTGATACAGCGGGTAGCGGTTTGTATGGATTTACCTGATGCATAGAAATGAAAACAATAGAAATCCCCAGAAGAAAATTCATGGTTAATACATGTCCAAAGAGTGCTGCAGATGCTATGCCAGTAAATATTGTGGCAACCGTCGATGAATATTTTTTCAGTATTGTATCTGAGAGAGAACATAAACAAAAATGAAGACGACTACATAAATATCCATGAAAATACTCTTTACTGCAAGGTTAGTAATCATGCATGTATATTAAGCAAAATCCAAAAAATTTTCAAATATTTTGAACCACCATCAGGAAATCATCTAGAACTAATCCATCAGATTATATGAAATTAGCATAAACTGGTGTTTCTTTACCTGCGTATTTGAAGAAAAATGAGGATAGAATCCCTTGTGCTGCGTTGTTCATTATCAGAAACACGGTAGCCCTAGAATGTCCTTGTAGGATGTCAAAACTGGCAGGACCTGTCAACAGTGACAAAACTGTTAGCAATGCCTCCAACACGATTCAAGAATCTTTTCTGGAATTTAACATTTATTATATTCTCCTCTACCGTGTTAAGAAAAAACTATACCTTTATATATAACAGTTCCTAGTATTCCAAGGAAGTTGAATATCGCACCATACCCGTAGAGGAATAAGTTCTGCACCAGAGGAAATTAATGCTTTACAATCAGAAAACACAACTTTGTGTATAGCTTAAGGCCTTTAACCATAAGTTACAAGCAACGGTTGCTGTGAGCCATCTAATATCTCTCACTTCTCTGATGCTATATGGGAAATAAACTATGTATGAGGATTAGCTAACCTGAAGATAAATGCTTGTCTCATACTGGCTCTTTAAAGCATACTCGTTGTAGACAGATGCCAAGGATGGGACAGTAACCTGCAAGATAATGTGCTTAATAAGCCCTAAAACGAACTACAACTTTTGCTTTTTGCAGCACCAGGTGGGCAATTGCATGAATTTTAGAAGAGTGTGCATAAAATCAGTTCCATACTAAATTTCCAAGAGAAGTAAATGGAAGCACAAAAAAGTGTAACTTACAAAGATAAAGGTACAGAAGTATGCACCCGTAGCAATTGGAACAGCGATAGTAGTAGCACCTTCAGGAAGAGAACGCAGCTGATTTACACTAATCCCTATCAGCAGCAGAGCAAGTGCTTCCCACTACAATAGAAAGTCAAAACAAATTAAAGTCCATTTAAGAGTAGGTGGTAAGGAAGGTCAAACAGAAATGTCCATAATAGTATGTCGGATACAATACAAAATCACACATAGAGGCAACCAAAAGTAACTGAACCTAACCTGTATGATGGAAAACCGTCGCTTCATTATCATCTTCAGTAGTACAGCAATTACCAGAACCTTTAGATTGCTGAGCATCTTCACAGTAGCAGGATTGAAATATAGCTGTCACACCAAAAAAAAATGAATTGCTTAGTGAAACTAAAATTTCAAGAAGATAGACAAATGGAACCAAATAGTAGCCGAGAAGACTAGATAAATACAGCAGCGGAGCATGATGTAATTATGTAATTTCAAAGAAATTGTTCAGCGCAGCTTTAACAGCAAACTCAAACATCTATCACCAGAAAGCAAACATATTGCAGAATGCCAAGCAGGAGTTGGGGAGTATTACGATAAGGAAAAACGAGGACGAAATAGCATTTAGTTAGGAATGATAATATAACAATATGCATAGGGACCAGTAGGCGTCTACAAGGAAAGATGCATAGCAACAAAGTTAAGGATCAGCGAATTTGATCAGATAGAGTACATATTCTCCAGGGGAAACATAGGAAAGAAGTCTCACAGATACCACTTATGAATTATGTTAAAACCATATAAGGTTCCCTGACATTCCAAAATTATGGTTCCCAAGTTTGTAGAACAAAAATAAATCTTTAAAGCAAAAAGTTTAGGCTCCTGACAACCCAATTCAATTAGTCAAAATAAGACCATGATGGCTCTACTTTAACTCTTCATGTTAGGTAAAACCATTGCTTAAGTTCTTATAGTGTCAAAGCACCAAATGATGCAAGAGAGCTAGAAAAAAGGTTTACAGTAAAACTTAAAACAGCTATGACAATTCTGCAACGAAATTGCATTTCTGAATATTAATTAGACCAAAGGATCGATAAATTTCAAAATAAGAAGCACGTGTACCTGCATAGTGAACTTAAGATAGTTATTAATGGCATACAACCCTGCTGGAACAGCGAGAAGCACATTGTTCCGAGCTGCCTGTGAAATAAGGGAATCAGGGGACTTGGGTTTAACAGCAGGAAACAGTATTAGATAGATCTAGTGATCACATTCCATCTACATTTCAAATTATCATGCTTTGACAACCATATGTATAAAATAGACAAAGCTTATTATTAGACATTGAGATGCCAAGACACCAACTTCAAATTTGAGACTATGCCATACCACAATCCTAGTACAAAAGTCTTTTACAGTATATCCGAGTCTCTTAAGAGGTACCTGGACAAATGTGGAAAACGATAGTAGAGGCTTCTCCCCAACTTTTTGGTGCCTGGCCTACAATAATTCCAACTAATTGTAGATCTAAGAAAGAAACATAAATGAGGTACAAAAACTGAAGTCAATTAAGAAACGTACCTCGATCAGAAGCATGACAAAGGCAAAAATAACCTTTGCGATTTCCGTCAAGAAGTTGACGCTAATAGGACTGAAATTGAACTTTCCATCCACTTTAGACATGTAGACTAACACAGGCTGTACGGGACATAAGAAAGAAAAAAATATATATATTTTCAACAAATCTAAAGAAAGATGTTATCACTGCAGTAACATTGAAACTGAAGCACTTTACCTGCAAACCAACGAGCATACAGTCACCGACAACCAAAAAGACATTGAGGGCTCGTTGCTTTGATGAAACTCTAATCTTGCGGTTATCATAAGCTCTGGCTATAGCTTTGGCACTGGGAGAAACCAACCTTGAACGACACACGCTGCACTCAGCCATCCCGTTCTTCATCCCCCCCAAAGCTAAACAACAGCATTCATCATTTAAAAAAAGGAAACTCCTTTTAAAACCAAAAGTGTCAAAGAGTGGATTTTGCATACAACCCAAGTGAAATCTTCTGATCAGATCTCAGAATCCGAAAAACCCACAAAAATACAATGAGCAAAAAAAAAACATCTTTGGTAGCATAATCAGAGTGGCCACATTGGTGAAGAACAGATCGATCAAACTAACCTCAATCGAGTTATAAGATCAGCTCAATAACGCATTTCCAAATCCAGACCTCCTCCTCCTCCCCCACCTAAACCGCGTAAGATTCAGAAGGAACCTCGCTACGTTCCTCTCTCCGTCGTCTGTGAGATCTCTCAATCGCAGAGATTCCAAATGCGCTCTTCAGCTCGAGAACAGATGTGAATTGAGAGAGAGAGAGAGATGAATCCGTCGGTTGATTCAAATGCGCTCTTAATATCTCGCACGACACTCTTTGCTTTGCTTTGATTTCACAACACCGTTTTATTGCGTTTCTTTGAAAAAAAATATAAAATAAAATTAAAAACAGAATATTTTTATTTGTGTTTCTTTCAAACGGCGACATTTGGCGGTGACTGTGACAGACCAATGAGGCTTTGAGTATGAGTTGCAGTGAAGCTTTAGTGAGGATGACGTGTCATGCGGGTGATGGAGGCTTCCTATCGGTGGTGAGAGTTCCCGTAACTATTGGTCGTTTTTTTTTAAGTTTGTTCTTTTTAACTTACGTCATCAACGTAGAAACCAACTTTAATTGATTTTGTTGTTGTTGTTGTAGGAGGTTTGCCTGATGATAGGAGTTCTTAATTAATTAAGGACTACAAGGTTAACGCATTTATTTTATTAACTATTAGCTTCATAAATTGATTTTGTTGTTGGAGTTCTCAGTTAATTAAAATCTACAAGGTAAACGCATTCATTTTATATTGTGTTCCATATATAGGGATGTCGAAATGAGTAAATCTATCCAATTTAAACCCACCCCTTTATATAGATTTCAAATAAGAACAAAACTGAAGTCCTGATTCAGAAATTGTTGCTCAGTCTGTTTCGAGTTAACATAAAAAAGAACATCATTGTCCAATCAAGCTTAGTTTGAATTGAAACCACAAAAGATGAAAAGAAAATTGAAGTTTAATAGTTTACAAAAAAAAAATAAAAAAAAATTGAAGTTTAGTCTTTTGTGAGGAATGATATACCTTCCAAATGTATAACATGATCGATACTATTTTGTTTTTTCTATACTTATTTCCCTAGTAACAAGATACACACGATTTGCATGCAATGCCTTGTAGACTTGTAGTTGTAGTCACAATTTAAAGCAAAGACGACACCACGATTGTATTCACTCCTCACACTTTATAAATGATGCTTGAAATTGTAAATGAAGTTTTTTTTGACCAAAGTTCTTTTCGTTAAATTTGTAAGTGAAGATTCATGAGAGCGTTTACAATGTTGGTCACGTTTTTCAATCTTAATCACTAGATTGTGACTCGTCCTTAAAAGGGAGGGTATATTTTTGTTGATAAATTTATTAATATTTGTGTTTGTTCACTATTAGAGTTAGGCATGAATTTTAGTTTTGAGTCTATTTTCAATTTGGTTTTTATTTTTGTATTCGGTTTTGGTTAAATTAATATTTTTGATTTTTTTGGTTCATGAGATATCAAAATCTTTTTTTGGTCAAAAGAATACCAAATTTTAAATTTAAATATTTTGGATAAAAATATTTGGGGTATTCTGTCTTATGAGAAATTGGGCTAAACTATATTTTAGTCATATGATATCTTATTTCATTGTAGTTTATATAATTAAATGGAAAATGATTTGTATATTTGACAGGTATAAACCCTTAGATGATAAAAATAAAATATATTAGACTAAAATTAGATGTGAATATATATCAAATAGATCATTCATGTCAGTCCAAGACCATCAATATAACTCAAAGAAGTTGATCAGATATACAACTATTTGCTGGAAAATAAATTCTGTCGACCATTGAGAGTGTAGAGAAGCGTTCTAAGCATTCGTCAGTGTAAGACACAAACGGATTAGGGTTCTTAAATTTTGATCAAGAAGAACTCGATTCTCTCATCTTTTCAACCAAAGAATCATCTGATGTTTATGATTGAAGAAGATGAAGGAAGAAGATAGATAGATTGAAGTTAGAAAAGAGTAAAAAAAATCTTTGCTGGAGAAAGAGAAAGGGAAGTTCGAAAGAGAGAGAGATAAAGATGATTCAGGTTTTTTTTTCTTACTGTTTCGCGGACTGAATTAAAAATTTTGCGTAAAAGTGTCACCTTAAGTGATTCTCGATTCCCGCTTAATAAAATTCCATCTACGATAGAATTATTATCAATTTTGGCATTTTTGGTAGCAGTTAGTGAATTCGTGTTAATACGAACTGCTACCAATACTCATATTTTTTGTAGTGCACGAGTGATTTTCTCATCAATTATATTCATTTGAAGATTTTTAGAAGTTGATGACGTTGCAGAAGATTATTTGTCAGAAGTGAAGTTGATGATGTGGCGCAATTTCATTGGTTGCGGGAGAAGAGAGCTACGTGTCGATTTCTCATTGTGTTTCTAGAAGCTCAAACTTGAATTTCAAGGAAGAGAAGACTTGGTGAGCAGGATTCGAACTTTTCGGAAGCATCGGTTGTTTGCCGCGGAAGTTTCGAGGTGGGACACATGTCCATTTTTCTTCATGAACATCAGCCACTTGTCCAGCCATGCATCCCACTCCTTTTCCTATAAATACCAAGCTACCCCCTTTACATTTTCCCATTCCAAACTGTGGCTTACCTTTAGAGAGAGAGAGTGAGGGAGAGTTTAGAGAGAGAAAGTGTTGTTTAGAGTAGTTTAGAGCATTTTCGGGCCGGGAAGTTTAGGTTGTCCAGATTCCCGTGAATCCTTTAGTCGAGTCGGGTAGTTTAGAAACTGTTAAGCCAAAAGCAATGTGAGTTATGGTGATGTGTGATTGCTTGTTAACGAATTTATTATTGCAGGTTCCAAACATTTTTAAGTACGTACGATCTCGGCAGGAGGCTAGACCAGTCTTGGTGTCGGTTTGTGTAGTTAGATTTAAGGTTTATTCCTTACAAAGTTTGAGTGATAATTTATGAAGTGTGGTGGGTATTGAAGTTAGACATCATCGATGTTTTGCCAAGCATGTTCTTGTCTAATTGTTGCTTGACCAAAGATCGGTGACATACAATAGAGATATCTAACACTACATATGTTGATCTCAGATGATATAAGTGATTGACTGAGGATCTAATATTGTTTGACTGATTTTATGTGAATTGTTAATTGTTAGGATTGTTTGATAGATTGTGTATTTAGTTAAATGTTGTTTCGGCTAATCGCTAGGTTGATGCTAGAATTGATTGTTAATTAGGGTTGATTGTTAGATTGTGTTATTATTTATTGTTGCTTGTTTGATAATTGTGCCAAAATAAACCCAAAATTCCTGCATGCTGGTAAATACACTGAATCAATTCATTTTCATCTGATCTTCTAGAATATAAACCTCCTTCCCGTGCAAAGTCAAGTGTACCAAAGCTCATGACGAAACTTGAACTCCAAGTCACTTTGCCACACAACTCATTTTTATGGCAAAAATGACCTCTTTGCATAATAAGTGGTAAACCTATTCCTTAGGTTTGTTTCTCCTGTTCCTGTAGACCTCTGAATGTGGGGGAAGAACCACTGCATGGGTGTTTTCATGTCTGACATGTTTCCATGACACGTCTTCCTCCTTAACTAAACCACAAAATAGATTTTACCACATTTGGGTCTTCAACCTTCTAATCTGCTTTTCTTGTGCTACAGTCCAATCTAATACTTCCCTTGGATCCTAAATGAAGCTTAGATGTCTTGGTTTTGATTTAAAAAACCCTCCCTTCAGCCCATAGCTTCTTCACCATTTACAGCCCATTGAAGCATAAAAAATATCTCTATGTTTGTTTGCTCTTTGGATGTCTTTTGCCCTTGATTTCTTCACCATAAAGTTTCTTAATTATTCTACATCTTGTCCAGAATTGAAGGAATTTGGTCCCCTCCACCTGACATGCTCCTATTGGTTGCTCGGATGTGTTAAGTGGACCAATGGGGTACTTTCTCTCTCCTTTGACTTTTGTTAATTTTGACATCTGAGTTGACCATTTCTAAAAGTTGAGGAAATGTGTAAAACATTCTTTTGAACTCCTTTCTCATATTTACACAACTCCATTTGCCTTCCTTGGCTCTCATCTGGCCCGTTTTGACAATATCGACCAAAATTGTGTTCTTCCGGATCATTTTGGTTTTGTCTTGACCAAACTCTCAAATATGTCTTCAAATACTTTAAATAAGGTTTCTAGACCGACTTCCCAATTCCTGGATTCATATTATCCCTTCGTCTTCAGACTATTTTTTTTAATGATTCTGGTATCCAGACGCCCCTTTAGGAATTCCGACTAGCGTCCAATGACCGTCCATCGGAACTAGCCGGGGAGCCCGCCGAGGGTCATTCAGGAGACCTGGTGAGCCTCATGTTATAGCACCAAAGGCCACTTGCAGACTGGGCTTCTCCTTATTGGGCCCAAAGGTCCCTCAAGATAATCACCCAATGTCATATGGCGCCCTCGAACGTGTCACCTCTCGGAAGAAGCTACCTGGAAGCAAGATTGTTCAACGCCTCTAGACCACTAACACATGGTTCGTTTTCAGACCGTTACCAAACCTTTTTGTAGACCATCTCTGAAATCTCTGGTAACCATCTCCTTATGTGCCCATACCAACTTGATTCTGACTCGACCAAATGTATTCCACTACTAAACACGTTGATTGAGATTGAGCCTTATTTGAATTTTTGACTTTGTAAATCCTCCATGCTCGACCACAACTATGTCGTAGCTTAGCTTCTATCTCTTTCGTGACAATTTTAGTCGTATAGGTAATTTACATAAATTTCAAAAAAATTACCATCTATTCTTAAAATTAGTTGTGTTATATATTTATAATACTAAATTATTAACTTATATATGTTGATGGCCACCATAGTTGTATAGTTCTATGATGTTCATCAAATGTTAATATCAATACAACATGAACACACATTTAGTTATATTACTTATAAGAAGTTAAAATATACTAATTTGGATTTATTCAAAATTAAGAAGCAATATACATAACTGAAATATATCAAGACATTTTTTATTCGATTTAAGAAAAGACCTGAAACCTTTTATAAATTTAAAAATAACATGCCCCTTAAATTAAGGATTTGGAATAAACAATTTTTTTTTATATTTTGATGAGATTTGTTTGAACATTAAAGAAATATTCGTAATACTGATGCAATTATTTTTACAAAAAAATGAAAAAAAAATTATAAAATATATCTACATATATTCAAAAACCAAAGATAAAACCGATTTAACTATCTCTAACTATATTTACGTAACATCTCAGTATCTCACTGTACTAAATAATTTGATAATTATTAGTTATATTCAAAACCATAATATATAAAGTAACAAATTAAATTTTCTAATATTGTGTAACATCGTATAAAA